>CM019698.1:37929923-38017423 GCA_009760885.1 Achatina immaculata
CATGTATCCGTACTACAAGAAAGTTAATATTGAAGAAAGTTGGCTAGTAAAGAGAAGTAAACAGAGAAAACTTAAATATTTTGGACACATTAAAAGTCATGATAATCTAGAGAAGACCGTCTTGGAAGGGTACATAATAGGAAAAAGAAAGAGAGGAAGACTAAGGTGAAGATGGCTGGAAGACATCATTGATGATCTGCAAATGGATGCATCAGCAGCAGGACATCTTGCTTACAACTGAGAGGTCTACACAAGAGCTGTTAGGGAGGCAAGGTTACGCAAGGGACGTGCAAATGACTGACACTTCGCGACATTTCCTTTTTTTTATTCTTTTAAACTGGGCAGCATTTCCTCTTTGAGTCTGTTAGGTTACCCAGCATTTCCTCTCTCATTTTGTTACACTAATCAGCATTTCTTCTTTCATTCTGTTACATTACTCATCATTTCTTCTTTCATTCTGTTACATTACTCATCATTTCTTCTTTCATTCTGTTACATTACTCATCATTTCTTCTTTCATTCTGTTACATTACTCATCATTTCTTCTTTCATTCTGTTACATTACTCATCATTTCTTCTTTCATTCTGTTACATTACTCATCATTTCTTCTTTCATTCCGTTACATTACTCAAAATTCCATCTTTGGTTATTTCCTCTTTACTTCTAGTTCTGATTCTGTTTCTTCTCAATTTTCCGTTTCCTGTTTGTCTGCTGATTGAAATGCCGAAATATAAGCATGGAACCGGATGGGGAGTGAGTCCAAAAACTTTCTTAAATTCCTTGCTGAACAGGAGTCCTCCGCCCCCCCCCCCCCAACCAACAACAGCCTGTCACCGAATGTGAGAAGGAAGTTGGGAAGGGCGTGACACATCTTTACTTTGTCAGTCCTGAAATATGCACCGTCATTCCCACACGGCCATCTTCAAAGTAAGACGTGATAAACTAAAGTTTACGGTACTACAGTACTACAGCACGCAGTGGAGTGTCAGTTATGTTATCAATAACAGCGTATTTACTGCAGTGTCTGCACGGGTTGTGGGCGCTTTGGGGGAATAACGCGATGCTGACAGATTAATGGCCCACTACCTAGAGCAGTTTCTGAAGTGTTTGTGGGCTGGGTTTGTAAATTTGCGTCCGACAGAACTAAAAAAAAAAAAAAGAGAGAGAACAAACCCCGGATCTTACTGTGACTGGAGCCCATGCATTTTCTTTTAAAACCAATGTTCATATCACTTGGCCACGCCATCTTGCCCTACAGGGTAATGAAACTTCCCAGAGGCATGCAAAGCCCCACCCTTAAGAAAACCGTCATACAAAACATAAATAACCACAAACAACGCATGTTTGTGATAAAGTGAAATAGCTATGGTCTGGGCGGAGTAATTTCACAACACACTGTCCTGCCGGGACTAATTTGTTTCAAGTCGTGTGTGAGATGGCGCGGAGCGGTTGTCTTTCATGCCTTCTCATACATGGCTGTACACTCGTGACATTTCAGGGATCGCTTCACATGACTGGCTTCAAGGCGCGGCACTGGTGTGTCATCTTCGTGTCCTAACTGTGCTTGCTTGTGTACATCATTTGTGTGGGAAAAGGAAGGGTGGGGTTTGTATTATCCTGGTTTTTAAAACATGGTTTCCTAATCTCGATGGCAGTTAGTGTCCTTTAGTTGATGTCCTATCGTCAGGTTTGACGAACCATAACTGACCAAGACCCAGTCCCACTTCTCCTTTGGTACCCCTAATAAAAGGCTTAAGTTGGGCAACAGGGTGGTGGAGTCTGCTAAGAAGTATTGCGTACCCCCCTGCTTTTTAACTCCATCCAGGGATTGAAAAAAAGCCGATTTAACCAGCTCTCAATCCGACACAATTCATATGTCTCATCATCTTCACTGCATCAACTGCACACAAAAAAAATCAGCTCGCAGTTTCAGTAAAGAAGAAGAAATGGAAGAATAAGCAGAAGAAATGGAGGAAGCATGAGGACGAAGAAGAAGCAGAAGAAGAAGAAGAAGAAAAGTAGAAGAAGAAGACGTTTGATCAGAACAGAAGAAATGAGAGAGGTTATTATTTTTTTCTTGATTAGAACTCTGTAGGACACAGCGCCTCCATTTTCTGCTTCATGATAGTGATGAGAAAGATAGAAAACTTTGATAACAGATTATCATTGCTGTCTGTTTTATCTTGAATGTTTACATGTAATTGATACGTGCCTGCCTAGCGAAATGGTTAGTGCTCTAGTCTTTGACAAAGATGTCCATAGTTTAAGCCCGCAGGAGACACAGCTATCCCCCAAATGTAGAAATGGGTACCTGGTTCCTTCTGTATCTGAGGAAGGAAAAGCGGCCAGGTGGTGGTGCTGGCCATCTGACCCTCTGGTGTGCTGGCAGGTCAAAGAACATATGGGCACTAACACTGTATCCCTTTAGTTGCCCCCTAAAGTATGGCTTTTATGTGCTTTTTAACGCATGTAAGTGATCCCTTTCTAACTAGACTTTTAGCAAGCTCCATCGTAATGGAAAACTGCATAGATCGCGAGGCTGTTGTAATACAGTCTGGTGGCAGGGAGAACTGTTTGAATGCCATGTAGGATCTTGGCCAGCAAAGTTTCTGAGCTTTAACGTGGCAATTTTTTTTTTAGCAGTGACTGTTAGCTGTCAATAGCAGTGATTATGTTTGCTAAGCCAGTCATGGGTGTACTGATTAGCACTAGCGTAGCTGTTTACTAGACTTAGCTGGGCTGTGTTAGTTAGCTTTAGCGTGGCTGCTTGATAGCTCAAGCGTGCCTATGTTAATTAGCTCTAGCGTGGATGTTTACTAGACTTATCGTGACTATGTTAGCTAGCTCGTGGGTGGTTGTTTACTGGAATTAGCGTGGCTGTGTTAATTAGCTTTAGGGGTGACTATGTTAACTAACTTTAACGTGGCTGTTTACTAGACAGCATGACCATGTTAAATGGCTTTAGCCTAGCTGTTTACTAGACTTAGCCTGGTTAACTATCTCTAGCTTGGCTGTATACTAGAATTAGCATTAAGCATCTTAGCCATAGTGTGGCTTTGTGTGCTAGCCGTAGTATTAGATTCCCCCCAGGTTAAGCTTAGCCACGTTCGCCGACCCTGGCTGGTCTGGGCTGGGCTAGGCTAAGCTATGCTCCACAGCTCAGCAGCAGCAGCAGCTAGGTTTGCCAGATCTAGTGTTACAGCTGATGCTTGTACTCGCGAAGGAGTTCTGACCCCGGGACAAACCAACGCAACCGTGAAAGGTTTGCAGACTTTTAAAAGATAGATTTCCTAAGCTTATGAGTTAAACCACAAAGCCATAACCGTAGTGTCAATGGCATCGCAAGGGTTAAGACAGTTTTAAGATAAGGGAATACATTCTAAGATAACAGCCACCATATCAAAATTTTGAATGCAGTACCTATCACCAAAGACGGGGAATAACGAAGGTTAGTGGCAGACATTCATAACTTTGCAGAAAAAAAAAAGATCGAACTGTTTACTATTGGCACTATCACCCAACGCACGCTACGAACAGCGCCGAAGTTAAAGGCTGAGTACATATGGGAGTGTCGTGAGTGCAAGGAGGCCCATCTCTAGGTCAGCAGCAGAGCATGGCCGTTCTTCAAATTAAGATAGAAGAAAAATCCAGCATGTGACTGGACACGTTTATGCTTATTAAATTCTGAAAATACTCGCAATTTATAAATCATTACTTTGGAATTCTAGGTTACTTATTATTTTTCTTTTACGTGTGCAACACTGATACTCTGATGAAAACCTTCGGCTGAAATGCCACATTGTTTGATACTTAAAAGCCTCCTATGTTTTGTTACTGCTCGAGCCAAGATGTCATTCAGCTGGCGGTGTATCGATCAACAGGCTGTAGAGAAGGTGGTTCATGCAAGATGTGAATCAATGTCAGAGACACGGTCAGCGAGTTCATTCTTTCGCTTTTGACGCTGTCAAGAAGTTCATTATTTTATGACGTGGCGTGCCGGTAGCTTTAGACGATCAGGCTTTCTCAGCTTGTTGGTTTTTAATGTCTCTAATAAGACTGTTTGACATTTTTTCTTGCGTCAGGTGCGTCTGATATATTTACTCTCGGTCTCCATATTCGCCTTTTTTTCCATTGAGTTTTCCATTGACTTTTAGGTTTTTCTAAATGTTCTCATGATGTGGAAGTAAGGGGCTGAAACAAAAATGTAATTTGAAAACTACGCCGTAACAACAACGGATATAAGCTGACATAATACAACACTTTCATAATGGCTGCTGGGTAGTTCAAACAGCGCTTTGCTTCACATTGAAGTCAAGGACAGATAAACACGTACGCTTCGCTGCCGGATTGCACCAATGTTAAACAACGCGCCGTAGTGAGATTTCTTGGATAGAGGGATTGTGTGTGTCTGTCACATTCAGCTTAGGATATATGTCTTGTCTAATTCAGCGTAGGATGTGTGTCTGTCTCTTTCAGCGTAGGATGTGTGTCTCTCTCTTTCAGGTTAGGATGTGTGTGTCTTGTCTAATTCAGCGTAGGATGTGTGTCTGTCTCTTTCAGCGTAGGATGTGTGTCTCTCTCTTTCAGTGTAGGATGTGTGTCTGTCTCATTCTGCGTAGGATGTGTGTCTGTCTCATTCAGCATAGGATGTGTGCCTGTCTTATTCAGCGTAGGATGTGTGCCTGTCTTATTCAGCGTAGGGTTGTTGGCTCAGTACTGAAGGGAAAGCAGCTTGGTGTAACGGAAAGTTTGTGAAGGGTTAGAAAGGTTTAAAGAGATAAGAACAGTTGTAACCGACGAGGTTTGATCTGCTGCACCATGACAATAGGCGTCCTCATTCAGGGCTTGCAACAGTGGAGGCAATCCAGGCAGCTAAGGTTTGAACCTCTTCCTCTTCCCCCCGTACAGCCATGGTCTGGCGCCACGCAGTTATCGCATTGTTTGGTCCACTTGTAGAGGTTCTACGCGATCGCAGGTTCACTTTTGATTTAGGTGGTTAAGGAAGCGATGCAAACCTAGGTTTGGAGCGGCCGAAAGGTTTCTTCTCGCAAGGAATGAAGAAAGTGGTGGAGCGATACAAGAAGTGCATCGACCTACACGGAGACCGACGAGGAAAAGTGATATAACCTGTGTGCTCATTTGGTTTCAGCTACCAGTATTAAGAGATACGTTGCCTTGGAATCTTGCACATAAATAGAAAACAAAAACTTCTCAGAATAGAAACAGGACGACCTTATTTACGTGACAAGAAGTGGAAGTGACGAAAGAATGACCTTCTGTCTAGGATGTTACTGAGATGTCAAGCTCTCTCTTTCGTGCTTTTTAAAATTATTATAGTCTGGTTTGTAGAGGTTATCCAGCGCAGAAATTCTTGTCATAGCTTGGCTAGAAATAAAATAGCATAAGTTCTTGTCATAGCTTGGCTGTTATAGCTTTGCTAGAAATAAAATAGCATAAGTTCTTGTCATAGCTTGGCTGTTATAGCTTGGCTAGAAATAAAATAGCATAAGTTCTTGTCATAGCTTGGCTGTTATAGCTTTGCTAGAAATAAAATAGCAGAAATTTTTGTCATAGCGTGGCTAGAAATAAAATAGCATAAGTTCTTGTCATAGCTTGGCTGTTATAGCTTGGCTAGAAATAAAATAGCAGAAATTCTTGTCATAGCTTGGCTGTTATAGCTTGGCTAGAAATAAAATAGCAGAAATTCTTGTCATAGCTTGGCTGTTATAGCTTGGCTAGAAATAAAATAACAGAAATTCTTGTCACAGCTTGGCTGTTATAGCTTGGCTAGAAATAAAATAGCAGAAATTTTTGTCATAGCTTGGCTGTTATAGCTTGGCTAGAAATAAAATAGCAGACATTCTTTGTTTTATATTTCATCGCTTTGAGAATTTCTTGGCAGAGAATTTGTTTCGTGGTTTTCAGGAGTACAGAAAATCTTTGTGTGGTTCTGTTTGTTGTGAACAGTTTTATTGCAGTTCTTTTTGTTTCTTAACACTTTTATTGCAGTTCTGTTTGTTTCTTAACATTTTTATTACAGTTCTGTTTGTTTCGTAACACTTTTATTGCAGTTCTGTTTTTTTCTAAACAGTTTTCCTTCTGTTCTGTTTGTTTCTAAACAGCTTTATTGGAGTTCTGTTTCTAAACTGTTTTATTGCAACTCTTTTTGTTATAAATGGCTTTATTGTCCCTCTTTTTCCACTTCATTTATATAGCCCGTACAGATGGTCTTATCTAGACCTCCTCCTCCTTCTTTTCCCTCGTAAGATTTTCAGTGATTATTGCGGTTTGCAACTTCTCTTGACATGCTAAAAGCATTGTTATTGTTTGAAGATCCATATTTTGTAATTATTTTATGTTCTTCTGCGACTTCTCTGAGAGAGTAGAGTATGATAACTTATCTTGTCTTGTCTTGTCTTGTCTCATCTACGTTTAAAATACTGAGGGGACAGATAGGCTTCCAGGTAAGACTTGGTTGCTTGCTCCATGTATAAGCTAATGATTTGGGTCGCAGGCCCGTCTGAGAATCTGCCCTTCATCACTTATCTTTCATTCTTACCACACCTTCAATTTAGTAGAAGTATACACATTACATAATGATCACATTCCATTTAGTACAGTTATACACATTACATAATGAGCACCTTTCATTTAGTACAAGTATACAAATTACATAATGAGCACCTTCCATTTAGTACAAGTATACAAATTACATAATGAGCACCTTCCATTTAGTACAAGTATACAAATTACATAATGAGCACCTTCCATTTAGTACAAGTATACAAATTAACATAATGAGCACCTTTCATTTAGTACAAGTATACAAATTACATAATGAGCAAATTTAAGAATGCCAGATGAGGTTATTATAATCACTAATATAATTACCTACATGGGAGGTAACTGACCTAACATTCTAAAAAATTATAAGAGACTATCTGAGGTTGAAATCACAGTTAATAACAGGAAATCACAGGTTGAAATGACCTTCTATGTATAGAAACATATGGAACAACAAGGGATTATCCTTAACAACAAAACATAAGATTCAACATAAATGTCAAATCGGTCCTGTTGTATGGATCAGAAACATGGACAGCATCAGTTAAAAGTACCAAGAGACTGCAGACCTTTGTTTACACCTGCTTAAGAAGATTCTTGAGATACGATGGTCAGATAACATCAGCAATGATGTGATATGGCAGAAGACGAACCAACCCACAGTGAAAGAAGTGATAATGAACAGATGCTGGAGATGGAAAGGACATACACTTTGAAAGTCTGCTACTAACAGAACCAGACAGGCTCTCACCTGGGATTCCCCAGGGAAAGAGGAAACAAGAAAGAACCTAGAAACACCTGGTGAAGGAGGAGTCTTGAAGCAGAGATCTTAAAGTTGGACTACACCTGGAGATGAACAGAAGAAACAGCTCAGGATAGATATAAGTGGAGAGCCCTTGTTGATGGCGTATAGTCCAGATAGAGGGTAAAGAAGGTGTGGATGGATGGATGGATGGATGGATGGATGGATGGATGGATGGATGGATGTGAGGTTTCTGTTTTCTCTTTCATCCACCCCCTCATGGGCGATCTCTCCCTCCTCCTTCTTACTATTCTTCTTATTATTTTCTATTATTCTCATCGCCCAGACATGCCAACCCATGAAGCTACATCTCGTTCGCTGCAGATCTAAAAAAAATACTTTGACAAGTAACAAATAAGAGCCATTATGGCCATAATTATAATCCTCCGATTT
The DNA here is from genome assembly GCA_009760885.1 of Achatina immaculata. Lineage (NCBI taxonomy): Eukaryota > Metazoa > Mollusca > Gastropoda > Stylommatophora > Achatinidae > Lissachatina > Lissachatina immaculata. Next base: position 37,937,684 of record CM019698.1, read on the forward strand.
ATGTGAAATACTTGAATCTTGTCATGGATGTTTCATCATCTCATAAATATCTCTCAGTATCTGCTCATATCAGATCTTCTGCCACCATAAAAACTTCCTTTATCATTCACAAATCAGACATTCACATCACAAGGAGAACATAGTGAAACATTTTTGTTCTTTCCTTTATGGACACTTCAAGCTGGATTGTCTGAGCCACTGGAGAAGCCCAATAAAATGTGATGTTTGTTTGTGGTCTTGTGAAACGCCTCTGAACGGAGGATCTTCTCATAATTCTTTTAATTGCTCCGCCTTTGGCGGGAGATTACGTCAGCTCTTCGTACGGATGAGAATGTTGAGGGAAAGGGTTTCTCCGCGGGCGTACAGGTAAACTATCTGAGTAGCGCAGTGCTTGGTGCACTTGTTTCTCATGTCCTTGATCTTGGCTTCTTCTTCTTCTTTTTTTTCCCTCCTCCTCCTCATCTTCTTTAATCTTCCTCATCTTCTTGTTTTTGTTATTCTTTCCTCCTTCTTCTCCTCACCCTCCTCCTCCTCTTCTTCTTCTTTCCTCCTCCTCATTTTCTTGTTTTTTTCTTTCCTCCTCCTTCTCCTCCTCTTCTTCTTTCCTCCTTCTCCTCATCTTCTTGTTCTTGTTCCTCCTCCTCACTCTCCTCTTCCTCCTCCTCTTCTTCTTTCCTCCTCCTCATTTTCTTGCTTTTGTTCTTCTTTCCTTCTCCTCTCCTTCCTCCTCCTCTAGTTCTTTTCCTCCTTCGCCTCATCTTCTTGTTCTTTTTTTTTCTTTCCTCCTACTCCTCATCCTCACCCTTCTCCTCACCCTCCTCATTACCCTCCTTCTCTTCTTCTTTTCATCTTCATCTTCTTGTTCTTCTTTCCTCCTCCTCCTCACCCTCCTCCTTTTCTTCTTATTTCCTCCTCCTCCTCATCTTTTTGTTCTTGTTCTTCCCTCCTCCTTCTCCCCACTCTCTTCTTCTTCTTCTCTGAAACTGCGAGCTAATGCTCTTTGCAGCAAATGCGGTGAAGATGTTGAGACACAACATCGTGCCGAAAGAGGAGCCGGTTTCCGGTCCTGAATGGAGCTAAAACGCCGGGGGTAAGCAGTACTTCTTTAGCAGACTCCACCACCATGGGGGCTAAATCCCTGCTGACAGAAGCAGGCACGAACGTGCTATTAATCATGTGGTTACAAGTAATGGAAGACCCGAGGACTGACTTCGTATCCTGTTATATCTATCACCGGCTCCACCCCTTTATCAGGTGGCAGAGCCCGGAGTCCAATAATATTCTGAAGTCGCCGCAAACTTGTTCTCTTTCTGTTGGTAAAGTTAAAATACTCACAATATTTCGTAAACTTGTTCTCTTTCTGTTGGTAAAGTTAAAATATTGACAGTCTTTCGTAAACTTGTTCTCTTTCTGTTGGTAAAGTTAAAATACTCACAATATTTCGTAAACTTGTTCTCTTTCTGTTGGTAAAGTTAAAATACTCACAATATTTCGTAAACTTGTTCTCTTTCTGTTGGTAAAGTTAAAATACTCACAATATTTCGTAAACTTGTTCTCTTTCTGTTGGTAAAGTTAAAATACTCACAATCTACGGTAAACTTGTTCTCTTTCTGTTGGTAAAGTTAAAATACTCACAATCTACGGTAAACTTGTTCTCTTTCTGTTGGTAAAGTTAAAATACTCACAATCTACCGTAAACTTGTTCTCTTTCTGTTGGTAAAGTTAAAATATTGACAATCTTTCGCAAACTTGTTCTCTTTCTGTTGGTAAAGTTAAAATATTGACAATCTTTCGTAAACTTGTTATCTTTCTGTTGGTAAAGTTAAAATACTCACAACTTTTGTAGACTTGTTCTCCTTCTGTTGGTAAAGTTAAGATACTCACAATCTAGTGTTTACTCAGTAAACATGCTAATCTTGGAACCATTCAAAAGCTTCAGGTTATTCGTAACGTGAGAACTTAATGGGGTGCGCTTGTTTATGTTGTATCATTTTGCTTCGTCTACTCATTCCCACATGGCCCTTTACGCAGGTAGCAGGTAACACTGTTATTCCTTAAGGGCACATAGGGGATATGGTGTTAGTGTCCATATTTTCCTTGACCTCACTAGAGGGTGATGTGGTCAGTATCACGCCTGGCTGCCTTTCCTTCCCCAGCCCCAGAAGAAGTGGGGTACCCATTTCTACGGCTGGGTGACTGGGGCGGATTCGAACCCCTGACCATCACCATGAGAGACTAGTGCACTTACTTCGCCACAGACGTCCACGCAGGTAGAAGTTTGGAAGTAAATGTTTTGTATGACGCAAGGTCATGGAATAGGCTTCTTCTTCTTCTTCTAAAACCTATCGACCAGGTGGGTTACAAACAGGTAGATGGGAGTGGCTAAATTGAGAACAAGGCAGGTTCAAATCCTCGCTGCCGCCTTTCTAGGGTCGATAAAGTTACTCGCTAGAGCTACGGAGTACGCGCACTTTAGACTTTGTACGGAATGTCCTGATGATCATCTTCGAAATATTTTGCCCTTTCGCCTGTAAGAGGTGAAGCAGGTGCGAGTTTTGCTTCACCGAGTTCTCCTGTGAGAGAATGGATCCTTGGTCGCAGAGGAGATGGCTCTGCTGTGGGGATGACGAAGATGACGGAGTTTCTAGAACTGGTCAAGACCCTGTATCATCCTCACCCCCTTCTTGGTGTTCTGTGTAACAAGTTAGTGTGTTCTCAAAGTCTGACTAAACAAGGTCGGGCTCGACATGAAGTTCACGACGGTGGAGCTGACCGAAAAGTCTCTTTCATAGTTGCCCTAGGACCTTCCAGAAAGCCACCATAAATGCCCGCAAATACCACAAATCACAGAAAAATACCGTAAATCAGAGTAGACTTGTTAAGTTCTCTGGATTTTGTATTATAAAAGGGGAACAACCCCGGATATTTCAGCCATACAATCTTGTTTCTTTGTACAATCTGTTAACTTGGCAGTTACCCCCCTTACTTATGATCTGGCACATTAAGTCCCGATTCTATACCGAAGAGGTTATAAAATTTGGGTCCTAAGGGGTCGTAATGGTGGTTTTCTGAGTTAGTTTAGATTATAGAGTGAGACCCTGGTTTAGTTTAGATTATAGAGTAAGACCCTGGTCTTTTAGGCGGCACAGATGGTTTCGCAGAAAGTAGCCAGTTTGTCTGTAGACCGAATCATGAGTGCGTGGTAAACCCACGACCAAACCCACGGTCAAACCCACGGTCAAACCCACAACCAAACCCACGACCAAACCCACGGTCAAACCCACGACCAAACCCACGGTCAAAGCCACTACTAAACCCACGGTCAAACCCATGACCAAACCCACGGTCAAACCCACGGTTAAACCCACGATCAAACCCACGACCAAACCCACGGTCAAAGCCACTACCAAACCCACGGTCAAACCCATGACAAAACCCACGGTCAAACCCACGACCAAACCCACGGTCAAACCCACGACCAAACCCACGGTCAAACCCACGTTCCTCTGAAATCAGGCAGAGACTGATCTTCATCACTAGCCCAGGGTTAGCAGCAGAGGAAAACTGGGGTTTAGAAGTCAAAATTAACCAAATCAGTCTTCAGAATACAAACCAGCAATGAATTTCTCTCTTTCTTTGTCTCTTTCTCCTTCGTCTTTCTGTCTCTCTCTATATTATATATCTAGTTATATATTTATTTCAACTCCTGGAGACACTAGACTAGACGTCATTTTGAAAATAAACGGTGGTTTCCCTTTGTCACTCAGAACACGCAGGTCAAGCCGTGGGTAAGGCTGAAGGTACAAACCAGGGGTAATGTGTGTTGACGGTGGGGCCTTTAAGGGTGATATAGTCAGCATCTCGTCTGGCTGCCTTTTATTCCCCAGGCTTCATAAGTTCTTCTTCTTCTTCTTTTTTTTCTTTTTCTTCTTCTTCTTCTTCTTTTTCTTCTTCTTCTCCTTTTTCTTCTTCTTCTTCTTCTTCTTCTGTGTCCCTGCAACTGCGAGCTGCTGTCGATGCAGTAAAGATACTGAGGCAGAACATCGTGTCGGATTAGGAGCAGGTTACACCGGCTACTTTTCCAGTCCCTGGGTTGACCTAAACTGCCTTCTTTCGCGAATTCCACCACCACAAGGACAGAGGCGATCCCTGTCCCAGTTGGTCAGGCTGGGCCTTTTACTAGGGGTACCAACGAAAAGATGGGACAGGGTCATGTTTAAATATGATTCTCTAACCCTGATGCTAGCATGTCATCTATGGCTGGCCAACCTTGATGCTAGCATGTCAACTATGGCTGGCGAACCCTGATGCTGGCTGGGCAACCCTGATACTGGCATGTCAACTATAGCTGGGCAACCCTGATACTGGCATGTCAACTATAGCTGGCCAACCCTGATGCTGGCTGGCCAACCCTGATACTGGCATGTCAGCTATGGCTGGCCAACCCTGATGCTGGCATGTCAACTATGGCTGGCCAACCCTGATACTGGCATGTCAACTATGGCTGGCGAACCCTGATGCTGGCTGGGCAACCCTGATACTGGCATGTCAACTATGGCTGGCCAACCCTGATGCTAGCATGTCAACTATGGCTGGCCAACCCTGATACTGGCATGTCAACTATGGCTGGCGAACCCTGATGCTGGCTGGCCAACCCTGATGCTGGCATGTCAACTATGGCTGGCCAACCCTGATGCTAGCATGTCAACTATGGCTGGCCAACCCTGATGCTAGCATATCAACTATGACTGGCCAACCCCGATGCTAGCATATCAGCTATGGACTGCTTGCCTAAACTTACTCCAGAAAGGGGTAGGTACCCATCTCTACCACTAAGAGAGCTGGGTCACCACCGACCTTCGATTCGAACCATATACCTTCGCCACTGAAGACAGAGACACTAACCGCCCCACTGATCTGACACACTTGGACATTTCATGCCAAATATTTGTTTTTAAATGTGTGACTTTTTTTTTAAATTTAGCGTGAAATTGTAGAGAGTTTAAGAGTGAATAACAATGAAATATCATTTCAGTCTCGGATCTGTAAGTCGACAAAGGTTGAAAACCATTGATCTCTAGCACTGAATATCAACTTTAATCTCTCTTGGCTTAGTCATTTTATTACATCTTACACACCGGCACTGAGGTTCAGATAAAGATCGTATGTCTGGTTTTTTTTTTGTATGTAAAGTGCAGTTCTTTATACAACATACTGATAATAGAATATAAGATTTTCGTTTGTGCTTTCTGAATGATCGTGCTCTACCACAACGTTCTGTTCTTTATCAGTTGTTTTACAAATCTTTGTTTTTTTTTTCTTTCAGTGTAGATGAAGATGTGTGATGAAGGTTTTCCTTATTATAAGGAGAAGAAAGAAAGAAAGAACGGATGACAAATACGACATTCATTTAACACTAAAAAGACTCAATCATTCAAGCTTAAGAGGAAATCTTTATGTACAGAGCATTCATTCATTCATTCATTCATGTGCATGTCCCTTGCGGAACTATGTACAGAGCGTCTACAATAAAAATGTGATATAGTTCCATTTTTGTGAACGATGTGTCAGGTGTGTTCATTCTCCTTATATGTTCGATGACCGTACACATCCGTACACATACGTACACATAAACTCTTGTTCATAGTTTAACCTCTGTCTCTTTCTGTCTTCTTCTCCCCCTCCCTCCTCCCTCCTATAGTTTTTAAGGCGCATCTTACCACTTAGGACACTTCGTCAACATTTTTCTTTCTCTTTTCTTCTTTCTCGTTCTCTCTCCCATCCTACCCCCTCTCTCATTCACTCTTTCTTTCCATTCTCTTTCTGCCTCTTTCTGTCTTTCTCTGTCTCACTCTGTTTCTCTGTCTCTCTTTGTCTTTCTATCTCTTTCTCTGTCTGTGTGTTTCCCTCTCTCTCTCTCTCTGGTTTTGTCTCTCTCTCTCTATGTCTCTGTGAAGCTCTCTCACTATTTTTGTCTCTCTCTCTCCCACTCTATCTCTCTCTTTTCTTTCTGTCTCTCTTTGTCTCTGTCTCTGTTTCCCTCTGTCTCTCTCTTTCTCTGTTTCCCTCTGTCTCTCTCTGTCTCTGTTTCCCTCTGTCCCTCTCTGTCTCTGTTTCCCTCTGTCCCTCTCTTTCTCTGTTTCCCTCTGTCCCTCTCTTTCTCTGTTTCCCTCTGTCTCTCTGGTTTTGTCTCTCTCTGTCTCTGTAAAGCTCTCTCTCTCTTTGTTGTCTCTCTCTACCCCTCTCTGTCTCTCTACTGTCTTTCTGTATATCTCTGTCTCTCTCTCTGTCTCTGTGAAGCTCTCTTTCTTTGTCTCTCTACTAGGTCTTTCTGTCTCTCGCTCTATCTCTGTGCTGTCCTCTCTGTCTCTCTCTCTCTCTCTCTCTGCCTCTGTGGTTTTGTCTCTCTCTGGTTTTGTCTCTCTCTATATCTGTGAAGCTCTCTCTCTCCTTTTTTGTCTCTCTTTGTCTCTGTGGTTTTGTCTCTCTCTGGTTTTGTCTCTCTCTCTCTCTCGTATCTGTCTCTATGAAGCTCTCCCTCTCACTGTCTGTCTCTCTCACCCCCTCTCTTTCATCCTCCAGGAAGGCCAATAAACACACACAGTTACTACCTCCTGGACACTAACATTCGTAACATCCATTTTCGAACCTCAGATCTAATAGGAATGCGTGGTTGTTTCACTCTTTATCATCACAGTTTGCTGTCAGTCTTGTGTGGTTGTTTCACTCTTTATCATCACAGTTTGCTGTCAGTCTTGTGTGGTTGTTTCACTCTTTATCATCACAGTTTGCTGTCAGTCTTGTGTGGTTGTTTCACTCTTTATCATCACAGTTTGCTGTCAGTCTAACTGTCAACTGAGAAGCCATGATTCCTGTCTTCTTACTACGCCATCATTGATATGCCAGAGTCTTGGTTAGCGAACCACAGCTGATCAAGACCCTGCCCCACCTCTCCGTTGGTACCCCTAGTAACAGGTCTAGCCTGGCTAACAGGGGAAGGATCGCCATAATCCTCATGGTGGTGGAATCTGTTAGAGAAGTACTGCAAGCCCTCCCTGCTGTTTAGCTGTACTCTGGGACTGACAAAAATAGCTGCCTTAGCCCGCTCCCGGTCCGACACGATGTTGTGCCTCAACACCTTCACAGCATCTGCGACAAAGAACACCATCTCGTAGTTACAGAGAGATAGCACAAGACAAGACAAGACAAGACAGGACAAGACAAGACAGGACAAGACAGAACAGGACAGGATAAAAGACAAAACTGGAGTGCTTATCGCCAAAAATATAAAGTACAAACGTCCCTGCATTCTGACTTAACTGTTTGGTTGATTCGCTTTAAACGAAATTCAGGTCAAGGTAACTCGATCTACTGTGACCTTCTGGTTAATATCCCGATGCTAATTTGTAATTCAAACCTTGAACATAGAAAACACAAAACTAGGAAACCCTGGAGTCATTTTAGAAACGTGGTATCTCGTAAACAAAGGTGTTTGGTTCATTTTTACAAAAAGAAGATAGAAAGAATGAGGAAAGCGGACAGAACCAGAGTGGCAGAAAACGAGACGAGCACGGGGAGAGCATATCACATTTCAATATTTCGGCAAATGCCTTTCTTCGAGGACCGCATACAGAAACAACACGATAGAAACAAAACAAGAAAAATAAATGAAAATTTAACACTTTTAGTATCTCTTTGTAAGAAAGACGGGCATAAAATGAGTCCAGATAAAAGTACTTGGGGCCTGTGCTTCCAAGTTTATATTCGGGGTCTGTATGTCTAAGCTTACACTAAGATTCTATGTATCTAAGTCTATACTTGGGGTCTGTATGTCTAAGCTTACACTAAGATTCTATGTATCCAAGTCTATACTTGGGGTCTGTATGTCTACGATTACATTAAGATTCTATTTATCCAAGTCTATACTTGGGGTCTGTATGTCTACGATTACACTAAGATTCTATGTATCCAAGTCTATACTTGGGGTCTGTATGTCTACGATTACACTAAGATTCTATGTATCCAAGTCTATAATTGGGGTCTGTATGTCTACGTTTACATTAAGATTCTATGTATCCAAGTCTATAATTGGGGTCTGTATGTCTACGTTTACACTAAGATTCTATGTATCCAAGTCTATAATTGGGGTCTGTATGTCTACGTTTACACTAAGATTCTATGTATCCAAGCCTATAATTGGGGTCTGTATGTCTACGTTTACACTAAGATTCTATGTATCCAATCCTATAATTGGGGTCTGTATGTCTACGTTTACACTAAGATTCCTATACTTGGGGTCTGTGTTTATAAGTCTTTGTACTTGGCGGTTTTTGTCTTCAGTCCTGAATTTGGGGGTCTATGTTTCGAAGCTTATATTTGTTGGTTTTTATCTTTGCTCCTGAAGTTGTGTTCTGTATTTCTAAGTTTGTATTTGGGTCCATCTTTTCGAACCTATGTCTGTGATCTATGTTTACTTGCTGTGTGAAAATATTGTTTCACACTTAGAGAATATTGGCTATTACATTATTTTAATTTAAATATTCTTTTACAACTACTTTCAATTTTTATCCCATCCAGATCGCTCCGAAGACATTACGAAGAAGGAGGAGCCATCAGGTCCAGGGGCAGCCACGGAGGACATGCAGCCACTCAGAGACATGGACGGGCCCAGCTTCTACTGCGCCTATCTGGGCTTCATCGCCATATCTAAACCTCCAACGAACATCAGCGTGGTCCAGAGCCCAGTCAAGGAGCTCTACTTCAAGTACCGGAAAACCCCAGCCAGCGGACGCAGCGCCAGCCTGAAGCTCATTCAGAAGGGGGTTCTGGTCATCCTGTACGAGGATGGCTCGGTGAAGGCCGAGCTGTTCTTTGACTTCTCCAGCGTGACGTTCGTAGAAGCGGCCAAGTTTGTGACCGTGAAGACATCCAGTGAGAAGAAGCCGAAGGCCATGTTTGTGCCGGTGGACGAGAGCAAGGGAGCGGTCAGTGATAAGAACGCTTTTCTTCTGGAAAAGAATTTCCACTTTTTGATTTCCTCGACGCACCCTCCCCTAGTTGTGTGCGTCGTGCGCCGACCAGCCGGGGTCAAGGCTCTGGACTGTCACGTCTTTGCTTTGGACACGATTGAAAATGCTCTTCACATTTCTGCACTTATTGGCTCTACACAGATGCCTGCGGGACAGATCAATAAGATAGACGGTAGCGGGGACGTGTCTAGAGCGAAGGGGGGTTTCGATCGAGGAGTTCGTGGGGACGTTATTCGCATGGATCATGGGGATTATTCTGTGTATAGAGGTCATCAGGGTTACGAAAGTCCGCCTCCGGCCCAGCGGTACAGTGGAGGTCCAGTGCCCGATTCACAGTCTGGCCCGCGTTATGGTGGGGCCCCCATGCATGAAGCACAACCTGGTCAGAGATACAGTGGTGGCCCAGTACAAAGTCCTGGCTGGAATGGACACATGGGGCCCCCTCCAGGTGGGATGCCAAGTCCGGTAATGCTGACGCAGGATAATTTCAGGGACTCGTCCTCTCCATCTCAGCCCTACGGCGGGGGCCCAGGGGTTAAAGGATATGGCGTGTACGAAGGGCCCAACTATGGCGGTCCTCCTGCGGGCCAGTTTCTTCGACAACCAGATGTCATTATGCACACACGTCAGAGGTCAGGGGACAGTGCTGAGAATCCCCCTCACGACCGAAGTTTCAGCGGGGCTGACCAGAGTCCGGCAGCTTCCAGGATGCGGTATGACGAGGTCAGTATGCGAAACAGCGCAAACACTCGTTCTTCTGGTGGGCCAGTTTACGAAGGACGGACATCTGGGGGGCCCGGCCCCGCGTCCGGAAATCGTCTTTCAGCAAATCTCGGGCCACAGAGCGGGAAAACGTCTCCACGTCCTAATGATATGACACCCCCGGGTTACATGGGAGGGCCTCAGTTCTCACACTGGCAGCCTGACCCGACACCATCTCCTAACTCCCCTGTTCCTGGTGTGAACTCTCCCAGATCTCCTCAAGTCTTTTCACCGACGAGTCCACGTGGGTACGACGCAGGGGGACCAGTGTTCTCTGCTTCTAATCTGGAAAGCAGGTCTCAAGAACCGGAGTCTGAGGAGTACAATGTCGGGGGAAGACCCGTGGCCAAAGTTCCTCCCCACATGATCGGGGTCAAGGTCTTACCCACTGACTTTAAGATGGTCAAACTTAAAACGAAAGCCGACAAGCGCCCAGAGGTCTCAGATAACGAGGATTACGACAATAACAAAGAACTTTTGACGAAGTACAAAGAACTACAAGAACACGAAAGGGATCCGAACCACAGCCCAGTAATGAAGCAGCCGGCGCCCAGGACCAGCAACTACCCAGAAGGGGACGGCTTCAGGGACTTTGAATCAAACAAAACCCGACAGGATGATCGGAGTAGGGACTTCATGTCCCAGTGGAACGATTCAGTGAAGGATTACAAATCAGGCGGGGGCGGGGCCAAGACTGAAGACTCTCCAGTGATGTATCGCCGTGGAGGACCTAGAGACTATCCCCAGCGCTATGAGGACAACAACAACAAGAACCGATTCAGCTCCCCAGGATACGAGGAGGACAATCAGTTTGGCAGGCACTGGGACCACAGGTCGCAGCCTCCATACAGCACGGGGGACAACTCGTTTATGAACGATGACCCACAGACCAGGACGAAGAATATGGAGATCGCCAGCATGTTCTCCAACATCCGGCTTCAAGGGGGAAACAACCCGCGAGACGTGTACGGGCAACCCAGAGACAGAAACGAGATCGAGGAAGGCCTCGGTTACCTCCCGTGATTGCTCTTCAACAGATGGACAGTTCACTTCCCCCTGGGTTTTCCCCTGGATTTTCCCCTCACAGAACATGCTTCTGAAGTTGTGTATCTTCATGGAAGTCTACGCCGGTGCTAACCTTATGTTTATGTGCCCCGAGAAAAGATCTTACTATTATCTTATGTGCCCCGAGAAAAGATCTTACTATTATCTTATGTGCCGCGACGAATGCATCTATCTTATGACTGTCTAAGTGCCGTCTCGAAAAGGATATTGTCTTTGTCTAAGTGCCACGTCGACTGTATGTCTTATGACTGTCTCATTTGTCACGCCGAATGGATTTGTCTTATGGCTGTCCAAGTATCAAATTGAAAATATCTTGTTTTATATTTGTCTAAGTGCCACGTCTAAAACATCTTGTATTATGTTTGTCTAAGTACCACTTTGAAAAGATCTTGTCTTATATTTGTCTAAGTACTACGTCTAAAAGATCTTATCTTATATTTGTCTAAGTACCACGTCGAAAAGATCTTGTCTTATATTTGTCTAAGTACAACATCTAAAAGATCTTGTCTTATATTTGTCTAAGTACAACATCAAAAAGATCTTGTCTTATATTTGTCTAAATACCACTTCGAAAAGATTATGTCTTATGTTCGTCTAAGTACAACATCGAAAAGGTCTTGTCTTATATTTGTCTAAGTACCACGTAAAAAAGATCCTGTCTTATATTTGTCTAAGTACCACGTCGAAAAGATCTTGTCTTTACCACGTCGAAAAGATCTTGTCTTATATTTGTCTAAGTGCCACGTCTAAAATATCTTGTCTTATATTTGTCTAAGTGCCACGTCTAAAATATCTTGTCTTATATTTGTCTAAGTGCCACGTCTAAAATATCTTGTCTTATATTTGTCTAAGTGCCACGTCTAAAATATCTTGTCTTATATTTGTCTAAGTGCCACGTCTAAAATATCTTGTCTTATATTTGTCTAAGTGCCACGTCAAAAAGATCTTGTCTTATATTTGTCTAAGTACCACGTCGAAAAGATCTGTGATGAGAGTTGGTAAATGCAACGTCCAATAGATCTGCTCCTCATATGGTCTGTTATAAACATAACTTATAGAATTTTTAAATGCAATTTTCAAGATCGATGTTTCATTCATAACAAAAGTAACAATTTCACACTACAAAAAGAAACTTGTACATACGGCCAGCTAGAACCTAAAGACGGTGCACTTATAAGAAGACCAAAGACTTATAAGAATAACTATTTGACTTATAAGAAGACTAAAGACTTATAAGAATAACTATTTGACTTATAAGAAGACTAAATGCTTATAAGAATAACTATGTGACTTATAAGAAGTCTAAAGACTTATAAGAATAACTATTTGACTTATAAGAAGACTAAATGCTTATAAAAATAATTGTTTGACTCATAAGAAGACTAAAGACTTACAAGAATAACTGTTTGACTTATAAGAAAACTAAAGACCTATAAGAATAACTGTTTGACTTATAAGAAGACTGAAGACTTATAAGAATAATTGTTTGACATATAACAAGACTAAATGCTTATAAGAATAACTGTTTGACTTATAAGAAGACTAAATGCTTATAAGAATAACTATCTGACTGACAACCTTTTTTTTTTATTCATAAAAATATATCTCTTATACACGGGGCCACTATTTTTTTTTTATTTCTTCCACTTCTGTTGTCAACATATACTTCTGCTACTACTATTGTTATTGCTGTTGTTATTGTCATTATTGCTGCTGCTGATAATGCCTACTACTGCTGATACTGCGGTATTATTACTGCTGCGTACTGCCATTTCTACTACTATTATTGCTACTACAACTACTACTACTACTACTACTACTACTACTACTATAACTACAACTTCTGTTACTACTACTACTGCTTTTTCTACTACTAATATTATAATTGCAACTACTGTTGCTACTACTACTACTACTACTACTACTACTACTACTACTATTATTATAACTACAAGTACTGTTACTACTACTACTTTTTCTATTACTACTATTATAACTACAAGTACTGTTACTACTACTTTTACTACTGCTACTGTTGATTTTTCTTGTACAGTGACAATAGACCATATACTACTACTGACTGCTAGAGGTGTGGAGTAAGTCAGCAGATACAAACTTTCGAATTCGACTCCATCCAAAATTGCTTCTGAATCCGACTTCACTCCTCTGACTACCACAGCTACTGCTACTCCTACTATTGTCTACTATGACTACCACAGTTACGGCTACTCCTACTATGACTACCACAGCTACCACTACTCCTACTATGTCTACTAGCTGTACTACAGCTACCGCTACTCCTACAATGTCTACTAGCTGTACCACAGCTACCACTACTCCTACAATGTCTACTAGCTGTACCATAGCTACCACTACTCCTACTATGTCTACTAGCTGTACCATAGCTACCACTACTCCTACAATGTCTACTAGCTGTACCATAGCTACCACTACTCCTACAATGTCTACTAGCTGTACCATAGCTACCACTACTCCTACAATGTCTACTAGCTGTACCATAGCTACCACTACTCCTACAATGTCTACTAGCTGTACCATAGCTACCACTACTCCTACAATGTCTACTAGCTGTACCATAGCTACCACTACTCCTACAATGTCTACTAGCTGTACCATAGCTACCACTACTCCTACAATGTCTACTAGCTGTACCATAGCTACCACTACTCCTACAATGTCTACTAGCTGTACCATAGCTACCACTACTCCTACAATGTCTACTAGCTGTACCATAGCTACCACTACTCCTACAATGTCTACTAGCTGTACCATAGCTACCACTACTCCTACAATGTCTACTAGCTGTACCATAGCTACCACTACTCCTACTATGACTACCACAGCTACCACTACTCCTACTATGACTACCACAGCTACCACTACTCCTACTATGACTACCACAGCTACCACTACTCCTACTATGACTACCACAGCTACCGCTATTCCTTCTGCAAGTTGTACCGCTGCTACCTCTCTCTCTCTCTCTCTCTCTCTGTCTCTGTCTCTCTCTCTCTCTCTCTCTGTCTCTGTCTCTCTCTCTCTCTCTCTGAACCTTAAGTGCCCATAGTACATGGGGCTTCCGCAAAGGTTTTCCACAAATGCCTGTCTTTTGCCTTTTTTTCTGCTTTTGCCCAGATGAGCCCTTTATTGCTCAACATCCTCTCTGTTATTCTTCTCCATGTTTCTTTTGGTCTACCCTTACTTCTGTTCCCCTGTGGTGTCCATCTTAGTGCTATTTTTGGTAGTGAGTTGTCAGTCATTCGGAGCAAAGTCCCAACATGTGCTGCTACTATTGGCATAAATACGTCTTCTCTGTTATAATCCTACACACATTCTCTGTCATTGACGCGGTTCCCAAACTGGGACTAAGAAGGTAAATTCCTCCGCTGTCGATCAGACATGTTAGGAACCTGTGGTGCTTTTTAGTAAAAAAAAAGTACTAGGAAAAGTCAGCAAGGACCAGATCTTTGCAAACTTGATCTATAGGTTTGAGCACATACAAGCCCGTCTCGACTTACAGCGGGGTGTCGTTCCGATGAGTCTGTCGTAAGTCGAAGATATCGTAAGTCGAAATTGTATTTGTTACACACTTAATCTACCGAACATAGTAGCTTCTGGCTACCTTAAGCATGCTCATAACACTTACACTAACCGACGTGTGGAAGAAAATCACCTGACACGAAGCCTGTTTTGTATTAAAAGGTTGACTATAGAACGCCAGTGGGATGGCATGTCGGCCATGATACTCCTAGAGTCTGTTCTCAACCAACAGCTGAAAGTTCTGTTGTGTGATTTTTGTGTACAGTGTTGCGACAACCAGGTACAAACCTTTCTTCTTCTTCTTCTTCGTTCGCTTCTACCATCAAGACCGCCCCGTGATCCTACTGAATTTACTCCTGTGGTCCTCCATTGGTCCCATAGTCATCCTGTGGTCACCGAAAGACCAAATGAGATCCCCGAGAGAACCATAAGAGGCTCAGAGTATCGCAGGGCTTGAGCTTCTCAGAAGTGGGATTGCGACAAACCTTACAAACACAACAGTACTTTTTTGTCGCAAACGAAGACAAAATGAAGACATCGCCTCTTTCCTCTTGACAATGACATAACTGGGTTCTCTTCTCCAGAATATGTCAAGACATAATAGTTCCAAAGATTCTCTTCCCCAGAATATGTCAAGACATAATAGTTCCAAAGATTCTCTTCTCCAGAATATGTCAAGACACAATAGTTCCAAAGATTCTCTTCTCCAGAATATGTCAAGACACAATAGTTCCAAAGATTCTCTTCTCCAGAATATGTCAAGACACAATAGTTCCAAAGATTCTCTTCTCCAGAATATGTCAAGACACAATAGTTCCAAAGATTCTCTTCTCCAGAATATGTCAAGACACAATAGTTCCAAAGATTCTCTTCTCCAGAATATGTCAAGACAAAATAGTTCCAAGATTCTCTTCCCCAGAATATGTCAAGACAAAATAGTTCCAAAGATTCTCTTCTCCAGAATATGTCAAGACACAATAGTTCCTAGTCCCATTTTTTTTTTCCAGACACATTCTCATCAGGCTCGAACACGCTCACACTCGAACAGCTGCCACAGTCTACTCTCGCGAGCACACGCCAATCCAGGCAAGGCCCACCCTCCCCACTAATCAGCTGACCAGGTGAACTTACACCTGGTTCGTTTCCAAACCCAGCAAACCTTCAAAGTCCAGTGACTCCGGGCAACATTGCCCTGCTGCTGCACCATATCATGTGATTTATTGAATACTGAAAGTAAACACGACAGTCCAGATTTGTAGGACATGCTTTGATAAGAGGTAGACTGGAACAACCTAATGACAGCGAGAAAACTGGAGGGACAAAAGGACAGAGAAAGACAAAGAAAAAAGATACTTGACGGAATAAAAGAGTGGCATAATCCAGCACACAGCTTAAAGAAAGAACAAAGGACAGGTGGTTGTGGAAATCAGTGACGACCATCGTTTGATTGGCATGGACCTGAGGGGGAGAGAGAGACACAGAGAGAGAGAGAGAGAGTGTGTGTGTGTGTGAGTACTGAAAGTGAAAAACAAAATGAAATGGTACTCACCATTAACTTACACAGCTGAAAGTACACAGGATCTGAAGAATGTTTGAAGCATGGAACTAAAACTAACCGCTGGAGAATGTGGATGCTACAACGACAGGGTAATCACTCTTTTCTACTTTCAGATGAGGCGTGACAATAGTTGGCAGAAGCCACTGGGGCATCCACGCTTGTAGGTTGTTTACCAACAATAAAGAAGAGAGCTAATAGACGGGCTGGCTCTGCTATCATCGCAGATGGACAACCGCTGGATCTCGAGCTGATAATGTTAACATGCCCAGAGAGACAGGCAGAGCGGAGGACTTCGAGGGCAGCGAATCTACTTCTCTTCTGAGACTGAGAGAAGCTGGGAGTACAGATCGGCACGGCCAGGAAGGTGAGTCGTGCTAGACATGCGAGACAACTTGGTCAACCAACACAGGACAGGCACTATCAGCCTC
The DNA here is from genome assembly GCA_009760885.1 of Achatina immaculata. Lineage (NCBI taxonomy): Eukaryota > Metazoa > Mollusca > Gastropoda > Stylommatophora > Achatinidae > Lissachatina > Lissachatina immaculata. Next base: position 37,954,087 of record CM019698.1, read on the forward strand.
AGGATGCTGATGGATATGTTTGGGGGTGGGAGGGGGGATCTGAGGACATTTGGACACGTCCAGACTGGGATGGTGATGACCCAGACATAAGCCAGGCATAGTGTTTACAAATATGAGGAAAATATCTAGTTTGTTCTTATCTTATCTTATATACTTCCCGTGGCATTAAACGTCACATAGGGCTCGCAAAGTAGTTCGTCAATTTTTCCTGTCTTCGGCGAGTCTTTCAACCTCATCAAGGGATTTTATGCCTGTTAATTTGGCCTCTCTTAACAGTTTTTCTCTGTAGCAACAAACTGGAAATTCCAAACACAGTTTCCTTCTGAATGCCGATCGTTTTCGCTCCATCGTAAAGTGAAAACATCGTAAACTGAACCATCGTAAGTCGAGTAACATCTGTAATGCGGCAAGATTTTGTAGCTGAGAAAAAAATCTCACATGCGGAACATTTAAGGAATTATATAAAATCTCGAGGAAAATGAAAAAAAAAAATAGTACCAGCCACCCTCGGTTTGGCGGACTTCAATTTCCAAGATTTTAGATCTTCCAGAGAAAAGCATGAATAATGGAAGTCGTGCTTTGCTATCATTTTGTTGACCTCGCCGGGACGTCTGCTAGTTTATATATTTCTGCCTAGCACATTTACTTTTACATTCTGTCTTCCTTAAATTCTTACATCTTCCATCCTTCCCGTGCCTTTACCTTCACATATAGCTTCAACTGTAGTTCGCCATATTTTTTTTTTTTGTTTTCAGCAAGTTTTTCAAGCTCATCAAGGGATGTTATGCCCACTGATTTAGCCTCTCTGAGCAATGTCCTCTTTAGAGTTTCACGTGGTTGACCTCCTTTTCTTCGGCCTGTTGTGTTCCACTTGATAGCTTGTTTTGGGATTCTCTGATCGTTTCTTCTCATCACGTGACCAACATATGTCCATCTCCTTTTCCTGATCACCCATGAGACTGGTTGTTGTTCAGTCATCTGTCTTATCGCTGCATTGTTCTTGAATTCGTTCCACTTGATGCCGAGTATTTTCCTTAGGCATTTGCTTTCGAAAGAGTCTAATTTCTTTTCTGTTTCTTTAATTGTTTTCCAACTTTCGCATGCATAAATGAGGATGGCTATTACATTTGAATTGAATAGTCTTAACTTGGTTTTTGTGTTTATAACTTTTGAATGCCATATGTTCTGAAGATTCTTGAAGATCGATGCTGCTTTTGCAATTCTAATTCTAACTTCCTTTCTGGCGTCATCATCCTGGTCTATGTAGCTGCCCGGGTATGCAAATTGATTTACTACTTCAACAGCTGTTCCTTCTGCGTATATTTTTCCATCTTGATGAATGGAAAGTTTCATTATATTTTTCCTTGTTAATTTCAAGTCTTATTGTACTAGCCAGGGAAGACAGGGTATCTATGTTTACTTGCACTGAATTCACATTGTTACTGTTAAGAGTTATGCCATCTACAAAATCAATATCTTCTAGTTTCATAAATTACGTAAAATACATATACGTAATGTTGGTTCATTATGTGTACTCAGTATATATGTATTAACCGTATTTATTAAGGATACTACACGGTTAATTGTTTGGTTTAATTTCTGCATAGAAAAATGGGACTCCATGAGTTTTATGACCACTTCTTACTTATACTATTCTGTCAAATAAAGGGTCAACAGTCCAACGGAAGACGACAAAAATATTAATATTTTAGCAAAAGGGCTTATTCTTGGACACCATAAAGCCTAGGTTGACCCCGAAGTATGAAGCTACTACAATAATATCTCTTACGTCAGAGGTTCCCAAACTATGACTCACGACACTCCCTGGTGGTCCGTGATCACGTTATCGATATGGCATAAGGTGTTATCTACTGTACAAAATTAATTAAGGATTTATAGTAGTATTCTTAACTTAGTGCATGTGGACCCTGAAGGATTTTATTTGTTGGAGCGATGGGAGCATGGGCCAGCAAATGGATTGAGAATTGAGTATAAAAAATGTGCATTTATTACTTTTTTTTTAATGAGGTGCTCATATTTGTTCTTAGGCAAAAAAAAGCAGGCAAAGAGATCTACCGCCTTCTTGCAGGGTCAGTCGCAGTTTTAATGCAGAATTTAAATCAAGGGAGCCCGTCTCCCTGAGCAAGTGAGAGCCCCGTTAACCAGTGGCCTCGGGGCCACCGTTCCCTTCCTGTGCAAACGAGGAGATGCGGGTTGAGCCGTGAGTACACGGGACATGGGCAGGCTACTAACTTTCGCTGTTCACTTCCTCAAAGAGAAGCTATCCGACCAAACACCGCTTAAGTATCCTATTACACGAAACACACCGACGAGCGCTATCAAGACGTCTTGTTGCCCCCCCCCCCCTCCAACGCTAACAGGCATACGAGGAAAGGGACACCCCAAGACAATCAGAAAGGGTGTACACTGCCGCGAAGCATTGATTTATAACATGAACATACAAGCTGGTGCCCCCCGTAACTTATATTTAGTTGAAAAAAGGTCCAGTGGCGTAAGAGGTTGGGAGCCACTGTTTCAAGCGACACATTTGGGGAGAGGGGGTAGGGAGACGAGGAGGAGGAAACTGTGACACCCCCCCCCCCCACCAAACCAGTTAAGTTAAGATGTGTTTGTTTCTGCACGTTGTGCAACCAATTCTGTGCCTGTCTGTAATTTATTATTTCCTTTGTTATGAGTTATTAACTGGTTTCATATTCCTACTCATCTTTGAGATATGTGCCTTTATTCATCACAAACTTTTCCGTCAGCGGAGACAGAAATAAGATGGACATACATAGAAGTTTTGATTATATGTTTTGCGTACTTGTAAGATTGAACATGCCTTGTACATAAGTGTACCTGGATATTTGTTTTCAGATTGGGTACATATATATATTTTTAATTGTTCACGTAAGTAAAACATGTATAATTTGTAACTTCACTTATTCTTCATTCTGTTCACGAGAACAGCAATAATAAAGGAATATTATCTGTATGTTGTGTTGTATATTTTATCTTTATTCGGGTAAGAGAGGCACTGTTTGTTTATAAGCGTCATCATATATGCCCAACATCCATTCATCCATCCATGTTCTTGGCTGGCGATGGGCTAAGCATCCAACGTCCAGTACTCCATATGGCGTCTTGTAAGGCAACAGCACATTCTCTCCACCTCTCCTGGTCTGCGGCCAGCCTATGTATTGTGCCCAAACTGAGCTGCATGCTACTCATTTCTGTTTCTTCAGTTCTCCGCTAGGTAGCGTTGGGTCGTCCTGTGATATAGAGCCTAGGGGCCTAAGCACCCAAATATACTCGGATTGCCTAGGGTATGGGCACCCTTTAAGGCACCAGTTTTCAGAATCGTATGTTTCTCTTCTAGGTTCTGCCGGCATACAACACAACAGCAACTGACCAGCAAGAACAAATGGGACGTCTTCTTAGACAGAATTACTCATACAGAAGTAGTTGGACGTCCACCGTGCTTCCCCTGGAAAGAACTGTCTTAAGAGCACACTTATCTTAACATGGTCTTTGTGAGACAGGAAACATAAATCTGTTTGCTTAAAAACTCTGACCTACTTCTATAGCCCAGAAACCTGCAGCAATCAACACTAATTGTAATTGTTATTTTTGTAAAATGTAATGTCAGGTTGGTGGACGGATGGGGACATGGAGATCTCTGGCGGGGATGAGGGAAGTCTGGTGTGAAACCAATGAATCCAGGACGTGACAAGCCTATGGGTCTTTACAACAATGGCTATCAGAATGATGTAAACAAAACAGAGCCAGTAGACTATGGGTGGCGGGGAATGGATATCGTTGAGGCACTCATCAGATTCCTCATCCCAAAGTTGGAGGGTCTCTGTGGAACTATCTCAAAACCGTCTGACATGGATAAGGGGCTTAAGTACATCCACCAGAGGCTGGAAAACAAAGTTTTGTCCAGGCCAGCCTACACCACTGTTTTCATGGCAGTCCGAGCAAGACCACAGTCTGCCCTAGCAAGGAAAGGTGCTGAAGTCGGAGGTACCCAGCCAAAAGGCACATCGCAAAAATCAGGGTACCATGCATCATCACCACTGTGCGTACGAAAAAGAAAAGAAAAGATCTACTATGCTTGTTATATTATTCCAGTTGTTGTTTGCCAGTCTGATTTTAATCAACTGCTTGTAAGCCATTAGCTAACTTGTCTCTGCAGTATCCCCTTACCGACACAGCATCAATACCCAGACTTGCCTCTCTCTCTGAACCTTAAGTACATGGGGCTTCCGCAAGGGTTTTCCACAAATGCCTGTCCTTCGCCTTTTTTTCTGCTCTTGCCCAGGTGAGCCCTCTATTGCTCAACATCCTCTCTGTTGTTCTTCTCCATGTCTCTTTTGGTCTACCCTTACTTCTGCTCCCCTGTGGTGTCCATCTGGGGAGAGATTATTATATGCACGGTTCAACTCAAGACTTGCCTCTACTACAACGAAAACACCAGCGTCACAAATGAAAATATCAACTGGACTTCCAATCTCACAACAGAACTAACAGTAGAACAATTCCATCAGCTCAGTACACTTCCAACTAGGAAGTACACGCCAGACTACATTTAATGAATGAGGAAAATGAGTGTTGAAACTGATGGAAAATGAAATGAAGCCACGAGTCTTGACAGGAATACAAACATAAGATTCCCGGCGTGATTACGACATTGGGAAGAAACCACAAGCAAACAATAATCAAAAGTTTACATACAAGATTGTCGAAAATTTCACACAAAGTAAAGAATTCCAAAATATCACAACAACCTATTTCATAAACACGGCCATATCAACTACCAGACCAACACAGGACGCCACTAAAAACTGTACGCTACATTTTCACAACTTCTATTAAAGACTGGCTACAAATTCAAACTCAGTCTCAATAGAAAACATGTCAAAAACCTCTCTAACAAGTCTGTCTGAAACTCATACTGAAGTCTACATCTTCACTGAAATCTCAAGAAAAACCAAAGAACAACACGCGCCTGGTTAACCTTTCTGACCCTTAACTACTCCCTAAAATCTCCCCAAACTTCTCGAATGAAAAATCCAATTCACGTGAAGTTACATACTTTTATGACCTTTAGTTTTCACTAAAACAAGATCTTCATACCCAACGTTTGTCTGCTTTGTCTATAAACAATATTCCCAAACTCTGGTAACCAGAGACAAGTCCAAATGTCCTAGTCAAAATATGACCTGAGTGTTCTAAACATAGATCTCACCCCAGTTTTACATACACAATGACTTTTCACGAGATTAAGGGACTGTATAAACACATAAACGTGAAACTCTGAAGAGGACATTACTAAGAGAGGCCAAATTAACAGGCATAAAATCCTTTGATGAGGTTGAAAAACTCACCGAAGACAGGAAAAATTGGCGAAATACTTTGCGAGCCCTATGTGACGTTTAACGGCACGGGAAGGATATAAGATAAGATATAAGATAAGATAAACACATAACCAACCTTTTAACTTGATTATTTCCCTTTGACCACCGCACTCGAGCTGACTCTAAATCTTCTAAATACTGCTGCAGTCCTCTTTTTTTCCCTCCGGTGTCCATTTCATGATTGTTTTATCAATGCATCTGGGATATCTTCGGAGCACATGACCAATCTATTTATAGCATTTTGTTGCTATTATGGCATGCATATTTTCTAGTTCTTACAGAACAAGCAAGTCTTTAAAAGTGATCAAAGGCTGCGTGACATGGAAAGCGTGCTTGAAACAAGAGAGCTTCAATATTTATGATGAACCGAACATCAACAATAGAAGAGAAAGATGGAAGCAAGCAGAAATTTTGACCTCAACTTCACAGAAATAATATGGTCCTTGCTATGGGTCAGTTATATCAGTATATTATTGGTTAAATTCAGTATTGAGAATACATGCTCTGTAATATCATGATAGACAAGCTCTGAGAACCGCTGACATCTACCTGCTTCACAACAATAATCAAATATGATGTTTCTCAACCTTTAGCAAACCTTCGAGGCCAACCTTTTTATTCTTAAATTAATAAACCTAAATAATTTATACAATTCTACAAAATGTGGTCTTGCTACATGGTCGCCATTCTACTAACTGTCGACTTGCTACATGGACGCCATTCTACAAAATGTCGACCAGCGGGGTGGGAACTGACATTTTCAGACCACAAAACCCATTATATCAAGAAAGAGAATAATGAAATAACAGAATGTTATTTTCAGATAGTGAATAATTGGGCAGGCAGGCCTGTGTAACATTCTGCCCTTCATCATAAATCTTGTAGTCTAGCGCAGTCACCAACATCAGCTTAGCTCTAGTACTACATATCATGTAAAGGACAATAATAAATGTGAAATGAACATGTAATACATATAAGCTCTAAGCTTATATTTAACAATATAATATGCAAGTAAGGCATATGACAGAGTATGAACTTGTATGGTTCTTCATCTTCTTCTTCTTCTTATTTTCTTCTTCGTCTTCTTCTTCTTCTTCTTCTTCTTTTTGTTAGAAACTCATTCATTCATTCATTTGCATGTCCTCTGTGGAACTTTGCCTCCCTAACAGCACTCCTATAGGCCTCTCAGTTGTGAGCAAGATGGCCTGCTGCTGATGCATCCATCTGCAGATCATCAACGATGTCTTGCAGCCATCTTCGCTTTGGTCTTCCTCTCTTTCTTTTTCCCACAATGTACCCTTCCAATACGGTTTTCTCTAGATTATCATGACGTTTAATGTGTCCAAAATATTTAAGTTTTCTCTCTTTAATCTTCTTTACTAGCCAGCCTTCTTCAATACTAAGTTCTTGTAGTATAGATATACTTTTTCTTTTTGTGTCCATGATATTTGAAGAACTCTTCTGTAGCATTTACATTCAAAGGCATTTATGTGTTTCTCAGCTGTTTTGTTAAGTGTCCAGGTCTCACAGGCATATGGTGTGATGGGAAAGATGCATGCCCTTAAAAATCTTATTTTTGTGGTTCTGTCTGTTCCTCTCCACAGATTATTTAGTTGTTTTGCTTTCTGAAGGGCGATAGATGTTCTCCTTTTAATTTCCCTCATTGTATCTCCATTATTAGTTAACAGCGATCCAAGATATTCAAAATTCTCCACTTCTTCCAGTTTTTCCTCATTGATACATATTTCAGTTGCCTTGTTTGTTTTGTCAGATATCATCAATTTAGTTTTCTTCGCATTAAGATAGATGTTTTGCTCTTCATTTAGTTTTTCCATTCCTTTTTGTGTTGTGGACAGTAATATTGTGTCATCACATATCTAATCTCAGGTATTTCATAACCTCCAGTTGTTATGGTATCGTAATATTCTTTGTCTACATCTTCTCTAACATTCCTCATTATATTTTCAGTATACAAGTTAAATAAGTAAGACGACAATATTCACCCCTGAAGGACCCCTTGTTTTATGTCAAATCAAGTTGTTGTTTCACCATTTATTCTTACTGCTGCTTGTTGGTCTAGATACAGCAGTGATGTTAATTGTATCAAATGTGTTGAAAATCCCATTTTTCCCAAAGTTTCTGGTGTTGTACACAATCAAATGCCTTTGAGTAGTCTATAAAGGCTAAATATAGACTCACATTAAACTCTCTGCATTTCTCTATTATTAATATTATATTGAATATATGATCTCTTGATCCTCTTTCTTGCCTAAAACCAGCTTGGAAGAAAATATCTGAGTAAATATGCGAGAGAGGAATGTCAGAAGAACTCCATTAAAAAAGTTTTGTGTGTGTGTGTGTATGTACACGTGTGTGTGCGCGCTATTTTGTTGGATTAGTTACCACTTAATTATTTCATTATCCTACATGTATATTTGTGAATGTAATATTTTCATCTTGCAGTCTTAGTTTTTTTCCCGCGTAATCTTTATACTATATTTCACATAGTTTCGTCTTACATTCTTATATATCGTATATATGTGTATATAAATATATATATGTATGTATGTATATATATATATAATATATATATAATTCATGCAGTTTTGTATACTTTATTAACTCGAGAGTGTGGGAAGCATGACAGATGGAGTGATAAGGAGCAGAATGTAAGACGGACCTGCGCGCCCAATTCTTCACCCTTCTAAAATAAAGGTCATTCATTCATTCATTCATGTTTCTTCTTCTTCTTCGTCCTGGAACTGTGGGCTGGCGTACTTTCAAGCTGATGCGGTGAGGTTCTTGAGGCACATCATGGAGACGGATTGGGAGCAGGTTACAGTGACTATTTTTTTTCAGCCGTTGGGTGGAGTTTAAAAAACAGACGGTGTGCTATACTTCTTTAGCAGGGTCCACTATGCCTTCTACTGAAGGTACCAACAAGGAGGTGGGATACAGTCTAGGCCATGTATGGTTCTGCAATTCTGATGCTTGTATGTCATCTATGGTTCACCAACCCTGACGCTAGTATGTTATCTATGGTTCACCAACCCTAACGCTAGTATGTCATCTATGGTTCACCAACCCTGACGCTAGTATGTCATCTATGGTTCACCAACCATGACGCTTGTATGTCATCTATGGTTCACCAACCCTGACGCTAGTATGTCAGCTATGGTTCTCCAACCCTGACGCTAGTATGTCCGCTATGCTTCTCCAACTCTGAATCTAGCCTGTCATCTGTAGGTCGCTTATTGCGACACATTTATTGATAAAGTAGATGATTCCCGTGGAAGAACTCTTTCAGACACTCTTTAAACAATAAAGGCACTATAGAAGTATAGAAGGTAAGGGCTGATATTCAGCACAGTCTCTAACTGTACAAGTCCAGGTCTCAAGTTCCGTTGTTGTATTTGTTGCATGACCTGTCAGTGCTAACTTGAAACCTCCCCATGTGGCTCAGTGGTGTAGATCTTGAAATACAGAGAAAAAAAAAAAGAGTCTGATCGAGAGCGAGTTAAGTGTCCTACTTAAATTTCCAGAGTGGATCCAGAAAGTAAACGTTCTCAGAAAACTCCGCTATCATAGGGAGGTCATCAACCCCACCTGATCTGGACAGACTTACAGAGCTAATCTTCCTGGAGAGATGAAGAGTTTAGGCATGGTCTTGACCAGTTCCTTCTTTAAAATAAACGTCTGCGGAGCATGGTCATCTTTGTTGCCAGTTTATTACATAAAATTCATGCCTCCATGTAGCGGTTATTTAGAAACTGAAAATGGAGGGCAAAGACGCTGAACTCAAACTGAATGAGATAGCTATCAACAGCTGATTTGCCTGCGTCAAGTTTGACGAATCATAACCGGCCAAGACCCTGTTCTGCCTCTCAGTAGTTCGGCTGAGTGAATATGGATCATAATGGGAAGACGAACCAAGGCCTACACAATGTTCAGAGAGAAGGTAGTGTAGTCCGGCCTGTGATTAGAAATGTAGTCGTGTTTAGTATGTGATAGTTGTTAGCCAGCTTGAATTCTTATGGCGCTATCCTAGTAACGTGGCAAGGTAGTAGCCAGGAATTGTTGGAGTAGGCATGTTTCAGAGAAATCGTTTTCATATATTTTCGTCGTCAGCCATCACGATCATCATCAAGTTCACTTTCAAGATGGCTTGGATGTGAATGCCAAGGTAATGTAGACTTGATAGATATGTCCAGTGTCCCAGTATGTGATCGTCCCGGGTGTCCTGTAAAGTGTATATCATTACAGGGAGTGTTTCGTCGTCTTCTGTCTGTACATCAGTAACTTTTAATCAGCACAACAGACAACCAGCAGCATACAAGCAGAAGTAATACAATCTAAGTCAAGTAGAAGATTACACCATTCATTTATTTATTGTGTTCTGTTATAAAGCAGAAAACGCCTTCACAACCACACGACATCTACTGTAAAGTAAATAACCACACACTACCAAATAATACAGCAGGTTCTAACAGTCAGAAGAGACCAGCTCATATGCTATATGCTACATGAAGATAACTGAACTTTGTGGATACTCAAAGGACAAAAAAAGAACAATACATTCATTAATTTGCATGTCCCTTGCGGAACTTTGCCTCCCTAACAGCACTCCTGTAGGCCTCTCAGTTGTGAGCAAGATGGCCTGCTGCTGCTGCGTCCATTTGCAGATCGTCAACAATTTCTTGCAGCCATCTTCGCCTTGGTCTTCTTCTCTTTCTTTTTCCCATTATGTACCTTCCAAGACGGTCTTCTCTAAATTATCATGACGTTTTATGTGTCCAAAATATTTAAGTTTTCTCTCTTTAATCCTCTTTACTAGCCAGCCTTCCTCAATATCAAGCTCTTGTAGTATAGATATATTTGTTCTTTTTTGTGTCCACGATATTTGGAGAACTCTTAAAGAACAATAGAGTGATAATAAAAACATATCCAAGTTGCTCAGGATATTGATCTGTGTAAAGGATGTTCGGAACATGTGTAGGCACACTATTTCAAGGGCAATAATAACTTTTTTCTTCTTTACCAAACTTAAAAAGAGTTTTTTCCCTCAGCACTTACTTTCTACGGCAGAAAATGGACCGATTTTGCTGGTCTCTACATTATAAGAGCAAGTCAAGGGACGTAACAATTAAAATTATATGTAAAGATTGTACTCATGAGTTAAAAATTCTTTTCGTACGTTTTTAATTGTTAAGCCTCTTGCCTGCCCACTGGTTTTGGATAAATGAAGCTTTTTTTAATGTAAGGAAAACCAAAGATGACATCAGGGAGAACAAAAGTTTATTATAATATTTGCGTTTAATTTGCTTTAATCAGTCTTTCATTCATTCTATGCGTGACGTGGCGAGCACACTTGACTCCCAGACACTCTTGATCTGTGATGTCCTTCAAGAAGCCTTCAGCCGTAGCCAACTAGTAAACCGCAAGGGAGCATTCAGAAAAAAAAGCCTGTTACCCCACCTGACAGAGTTAAGTTAGTTCTGCCTTTCTACCCGCATGGTCAGATGGTTAAAAAAATTCTTTATCGTTATCTGCCGATAATCCAACTCGAACCCGACACTCGCGACATTTTCTATGATCCACCCCTATTAGCATACAAGTGTGAGCCAAATCTTAAGGACATCCTTGTCCACAGCCAGTTGAAGCGGAGCCTTACATATGTTGGTAACAGAAAATGTAACCGCCCTCGCTGTGTTACCTGCCCTGTAGTCTGGGAAACGAAAACCATTACCTTTCCAAAAAACTATCCTAACTCCTCATAAGGGATTCATATGCGAGTCCCGTAATGTGATATATGTTGTCGTATGCAAAAGATGCAAGATAACATATATTGGCGAGACTGGCCTCAGATTGAGGGACCGCATGCAGAAACCTCTGTACGATATAGCCCAGCATGCGTCGAAACTAGTCTCGAATCATTTCAATAGCCCCAACAACAGAGGCAAATCTGATTTTCTGGTAACAGCCATCAAACAATGTCACGCAGATGACACAAGCTGCCTAGCGCTTGAGAATCGCTACATTCAGAATTAAGGGGCGCTAGAACCACATGGTTTGAACTCGTTATTTAGCTCGTTATTTATCAAGCGTTGGACAAGCCACATCTTCTTACAAGTTACAACTAAATGCTCTATTCATTTTTTAACACAATATTGTGTGAATCTATACTTTATCTCCTCTCTCTATTTCTTCATCCTGTATGTGTTTGTATGATTAATGCTCAGGCCGAAACGTCACAACTTTGTAATCGTTAAGTAATAAAGCTGCTCCTACTTTTTTCCTAGTTTATACGTACTGGATCTGTGAGCACACTTGATCTGTGAGCACACTTGACTCCCAAACACACTTGATCTGTGATCACACTTAACCTGTGAGCGCATTTGAGGTGTGAGCACACAATGTGGTCATCATAACGCCCTGAAATGGCCCAACTCCAGAAGAGGATCAGATATTCAGTGTCTACAACTGGGTGACTAGGACACCACCAGCTGGACTTGAGCTACAGACCGCAATCGCGAAAGACTGGCGCACTAACCATTGCGACACTGCATCACCCAGGTGCGATTTAAATGCAGGTAACCCTCACCAAAACAAAAGAACAAAAAGGTTTCATATTTTTCTTGTTTAACAAATAAAAGTCCTCGTCAGCATCACCGATTATAAAGGATTTCATGAAGGATGTAACCTTTTCTTATGTCAGACTGTAATACATGATAATGTTACGATAGTATCTGTAACAATGTGTTGATGTCACGTTATGTCCTGCCATGTTTTGATGTAACATTACGTTCGTCACGTGATTTTTGAGCGTATTTCTTACTCAGTCTACTAATCCTGGCTGAAGTTCTGGCAGTGAGGATGTTTTTTCTGGTACCACCACACCAAAAAAGAAAAAAGCCCCGTGGTCCACCCAGGCTCTAAAAATGGGTACCAGAGAAATCTGGGAAGGTATAAGCTGCCGGGCGTGATACTGACCACATCAGACTTTCATGTGCCGGTGGTCTTGGAAATACGGGCCTAACACTGTATCCCCAGTACCTTCCACCTGCTACTCGGAGATCTAATTAATTCGTGTCATCTGTTGCTTTCATACACAATCCACCTATTCCAGCGGTTCTGAACTTAGACTCCATTGACCCCTAAAGGTTCAATGGAAGGATTTGTTTTCGGGGTCCACTGACCAATAAATGGATTGTCTGCATAAAATAAAAATTGTAACATCATCTGGGCTCTATTTCTTGATTTATTTTTAATGAAAGGTCCACAGCAGTTCTTAAACTGAAAAATGGATCCACGGCGAAAAATGTTAAGAACCGTCGCTATAATCTAATCTCTTGATGTTATTAATGCGTCGGCAACGTGACGATATCACGTGATAGTCTTGTCTTAAGTACTTCCTGAAAGGGACTCAACCACTTTGAGAGAAACGATTTAGATAAATATAGACAACAGAAACAGATCCAATGTCGTAGGCTGTCTACGAGTATGTAGCCTCCTGTCCCACGTGGAAATGTCTCCTAGATAGTGAACTGCCAACTCATGCTACACGAACTCACACGTATGATTACAACAGCTCTAGAGCGTGCTGCTCCCGTTTAGGAATGCTCTACAAGTTGTGCTCATCACCGTCCTAGACATCCTGAAGGCTTCTCTTCAAGGAGTTGCTTGTTACGTTCAAGGCAAGCCGGACCTGACCTAGCCACGGTTTTTCTGAGAAGGAGTTGGCAAGAGTCATAGACCTGACGGCCCTCTCGTGGCTGGAGTCGCCTCGGTGCTTGGCAACGATCTCCAGAGCCGAGTCTACGAGTTCGTCCTCACGCAGACCCTGGTGATAGAAAAAAGGACGCCGACACGTTCCCTGGCTAATGAAACCATCAGCGGTTTTTACTTTGGAGACACGAAAACTTCGCCATGGCCGCCTCCTTGACGTACTGAATTTGTCAATTCTGGGAAGGGGATCCTCTGTACTTACAGAAGCGTTTGTTTCCGAGGACGGTATATCATTAATCCTAAGTGCACTGTTACTTGATACAATACTACTGCTGCCATCTAGACGCCTCTTAAATCTCTCATTCTGTTGTGAAGAAACGGAAGGGTTTATCTTGAAGTCTTCTTGAACTAGACGTAGGTTTCCACGGGATTGAAATCTCTGCTTCCTAAAAGCAGATTTAAATGACGTATCGTTCATAGAGTTGTCGTTTCTGTTTGAGCTTGTTCTCGAAATGTCCAGGGTAGTTCTTCCGCTCCTCGTCACATCAGAACTGGCTTGTGATTGGCTTGTTTTGCCGATATTTCTATTCGATGCAATAGGCGGGAGTTTCACAGTTTCTTGGCTGTTGGTCTCGGAATCTTCGGTGACCACTGAAGAAGTTCGAAGTTTAGAGAACTCAAGAGTGGACTGAGATCTTACTTTCCAGTTTGTTCGCCTGGAATCTGAAATTAGAGCAATATGACAATAAAAAAAAAACCACTTTAACTAATTAAGTATGAGAGCTGATGATCTATCTGTCTTCTTCATTGTTCCTTCAGACACTGAGACACCAAACTCGCTGACAAATGCAACAGTTCGTCTCTGGTTTTCAGAATCGTTCCTGGGCTTCTCTTGTAAGGGGCTAGGGCCTAGCCAGATCCTTTGCCTGCGCGGGTTGAGCAGCTGGCAACCCTGGAGGATGTGTTGGTCTTTTCTGGAAGCACTTAGGTGGGTTGGGCCAATTTTCAGCTTCTGGTATCTGGTAAAGATGGTGTCTCAGCCTGCAATGTCGTGTTATCATTCGGAATAATATCACTTGGTTGAAAAATTGTGGTATGGCTTTATATATTACATCGCCAGTATAGTTATAAAGAATTCACAAATTAATAATCGAAGCACATTATAAAATCATCAATCAAATATAAAAGCACTATATAAGATTAGTACTCCTCTTTGACTAAGAGACACCAGGTACATTAAAGTAAGGTTAAAAAAAAACAACTATCGTGTTTTAAGAACGTAAACGTTGAAAGAATGTTTGCTCCGGTCAGAGAACATAACAACAGAGTTTATAGAATCAGAACCAACAGATAAACCATACTTTGTGTGTACAATAATCACCTCCACCATGACAGCTAGCAGGTTATGATGGATGGGTCTTTAGAAAGAATGGACCAGAAGATAAAAGTAGCATATATACAAAGGGTGGAAGGGACATCATCATAGACAGCAGTCGTAGATGTTATTGACCTATTCCTTGACAAAGGCATTTTGCCGAAATATTGGATTGTCGTGTGTTCCTCATGTATACCTGCTGATCTTACTTCTGCCACTCTCTTTTTACACATTTTGCCCACTCTTTCTATCATTTGCCAACGCTGAAACATACATCTCTGTTTGGCTTTATCATTTATACCAGTTTTACTATTATCGTCGCTTCTATCACAAACACTCACCTTTCTCTTTCGGTAGACGCCCTGCTTTATACAATTTGGGCGCGACCAGAGATTTACTCCATCTCAGAGGAAATTTTCCAGCCCTGGACTTTGTTTTCGCGTCCTGGGTTGCTGTGAGTGTCTTAAAATAGGTTTCTGGGTCCTCTTGGGAGCCTACAAGCTCCTGTAGAGAAATACAGAACCTTCGGCTCTCTTTGTCTTTGCTGACTTTTTCATCCTTCAGGAGAGCAGCCTTTGACTTGCCGGTCATGGGACTTTGGGAGAATCCGTCTACGAAGATTCCATGACTGATCAGAGGCCCAGAGTTGAAACTCCTCCTTTTGAGGGAGCTCTTTGCTGGTCCGTATTTGACTAAAGCCCTGTCTTTGGCTCTTTCGCACCACTTCTTCAGCTTCGCGTAGGTGGCCAAGTGGAGGGAGAATGTTTTGGTGATGTTTATTTTGGTCCATTGTTTCGTTAGAAGAAAAGTGGCACAGTTTTTAATTTTCTGCCTCAGGGCGATGCTGAGGGGCTCCTGGCCGTAGCCGTCCTTGACCTTGAGGCAGGTGATGTCGTGCAAGACGAAGAGTCTTAGGATGTTGACATGTCCGCAGAGGGTGGCTTCATGGACTGGACATTTCAGACTGTCTATATGACCACTGTCCTGCCAGAATGGATGAAACGTAGACTGCATTACTACAAACAATTGAAACTGCGAGACAAGGAGTTACAGCTATATGAAACATGAAAGCAAGGGGAGGCAATTCCAGTGAAGATACAGCTATACGAAACATGAGAACGAGGGGAGGCAGCTTCAATGAAGATACAGCTATACGAAACATGAAAGCAAGGGGAGGCAACTTCAATGAAGATACAGCTATACGAAACATGAGAACGAGGGGAGGCAACTCCAATGAAGACACAGCTATACGAAACATGGGGAGGCAACTTCAATGAAGGTACAGCTATACGATAAAAGGGATGGCGACTGCAGTAAAACTGGTTAATATAAATAAGGTAGATAGAGGTGTATGGTGCAGTTTTACAAAGTGAGAGAGGAAGTGAGCAAGGTGAGAAAAAAACGAATAGAAAGTATGAGAATGTATAAATGAAAAACATACAACATCCGATATTTCGGCGTGAGCCTTATTCGAGAATACATGCAAAACAAAATACAAACACATATAACTTATCTGAAGCGTCTTGCTCTCAGTAAAGCGGAAATGTATGTGGAAGAAGGAGGAGGAGGAAAGGAAAAAAAACCGTTGCCTACAGACAAAAGATTCCCGATATTGTCAATCATAGCGAAGAAGCGGAAAGAGAGGAGGAGAACAAGTGGGAGAAAGGGGTTGGGGGAAGGCAATAGAAACATGATAGCCGCTAGAGGTGTCGGGGGGGGGGGGGAGGGGAGAGAAAAGAGGACGCGAGAGATAATGAATGAAGAGCTTAAACACCTACAGGGAGGAAATGTAAAACTGGTGAATGGGACAAGACCAATATGTTGGCAGAGAAGGAAATAGGATGGTGGTAGGGAGGGGTAGCATAGAGAAAGAAAGTAGAGTATAAAAAAGGCCAGTGGAAAAATAAAGAAGTTACAGAAAGCTGAAGACATTGTTAATTCCAGCTGGGTGGAGACAGCCAGTCTGGAAAATAAGGCGCTGTTCTAGGACCCTCCGAGATCGTACATCTGCGGAACAAGAGCGGATCGGACTAACCGAAATGTCCTGTTTGCCCCTGTGGTTACCAAGGCAAAAATGTTTAGCCACAGGTGTCCAGGTCCTCTTAGAAATATCATTGAGATGCTGGCGAAATCGATCTCCTAACCGTAAGCCAGTTTCCCCTATGTACTTCAAACCGCAACGTTTGCACATGATAACATAAATGACATTTCGTAAAGTGCAGGTGAAACCCTCCTGTACTGATAACGTGGATTTAGGGAAGGAGATCTGGCTGGCCTCGACAACAAACGGACAAGTGTTGCATCTACGGCGTCCACAACGTCTGGTACCATAAAAAGTGTCATCTGTCTTAAGATGACTACGAATTAAAAGGTCCCTCAGGTTTTTGTCACGTCTGTAAGCCACCAATGGGGGTTCCCCAAAAAGTTCACGTGTCTCAGGCTCGGTCTGGAGGAGGTGGAGATGGCGAAACAGTATGTTTTTAACTGCCAAGCTATGGGGGTGGTACGTAAGTACTAGTTTCACTCTGTCCGAGCTACAGTGCGGTTTAGGGGTGAGGGCTTGTTGCCGCGATATGTGGCTAATGCGGTTCCAAGATGACGAGAGAACGTGGTCTGGATAGCCGCGTTGACAGAAGAAATCTAGTAATTTGTGGCCTTGATCCTGGAAATCCAAATCCTCCTTACACAAACGTCGCAACCTAAGAAGCTGGGAAAAAGGAATAGAGTCCTTACACGATCTGTGATGGGAGGAAGAGTACAGGAGGTAGCTGTGAGAGTCTGTAGGTTTATAGTGGATAGAAGTAGTAAGCCCGGAAGGGCCGATAGTGACGGCAATGTCAAGAAAATTAGCGGAAGTAGCAGAGATATGGGAGGTGAAAGAAATGACAGGATTGTATTCTTTAACAAAACTGATAAAGTTGTTAAGGTCTTCCTCTGGCATTGATGTGATCCCAATGCCATCGTCTATGTAGCGTCTATAGAAGGCGGGAAAAGGGCCTCTAAAGGCTCTCAGAATCTTGTGTTCGAAGTGGCCCATGAACAGACACGCGTAGCTGGGGCCCATCTTGGTACCCATGGCTACACCACTAATCTGGTCAAAGTAAAGGCCATTGAATTCAAAAGAAATGAATTGGAGGACAAGTTGTGTAAGGCGCAGAATAGTAGAAGTAGGAATAGAGGGATTGCGTCTTTTGTTCAGAAAGAACTTGACGGCCTGAAGTCCCTGGTCATGTGGGATGGATGTGTATAAGGATACTACATCAAGGGTGAAGATACGGTAGGTGTGACCAGGCAGGAGTGTAAGGGTCTCAAAAGTAATGAGAGCATGATTGGTGTCCTTGAGATAAGTGGGCAGACTAGTGACCAGAGGTTGAAAGATGCTGTCAAGAAAGTCAGAGATTTGTTCCGTAGGGCAGGAACAAGCAGACACTATGGACCTTCCTGGGTTTCCTGGTTTGTGAATCTTGGGGAGTAGATAAAAAGATGGTTTCCCTAAGCAGCTGTCGCGGATGTGAAGATGTGTAGCCGAGGGAGAAAGACCAGACTTGGTCTTGTGGATGAGTTCGTTGATCGTGTCTCGAACATGGTGGTTGTTGGCCAGAGTTGGATCTTGAGGGCGAGAGGCATAAAATTTAGTGTTGCTCAGCTGGCCCATGGCCTCCTGGATGTACAATTCTTTCTTCCAACAAACAATAGCCCCGCCCTTGTCTGCACTCTTGATCACGATATCTCGCCTACGCTGAAGTTGAGAAAGTGCGCGTTGCTCACACCAGGTGCACACCAGCTTATCGTTGTATCCCTCCGGATATTCCTCTTTCAGCTGATGAATTGTCTGTCCTGGGGAAAGGTTTACAGTTTGTTCCCCTCCGTCCTTCTGCTGACCAGTTCTCACTCCTTCAAGATG
This sequence comes from Achatina immaculata, assembly GCA_009760885.1. Classification (NCBI taxonomy): domain Eukaryota; kingdom Metazoa; phylum Mollusca; class Gastropoda; order Stylommatophora; family Achatinidae; genus Lissachatina; species Lissachatina immaculata. The sequence goes on from CM019698.1 coordinate 37,972,511, forward strand.
TCCACCGTTTCCATCGCAGACTGCGTTTAAAGTTCCATTTCCACGACGAGTCCCAACCTTCATCATCCCAATCCACCTCCGATGATGAACCTTTCTCTCGCTTCTCCAAACAACCATCCACCTGGACACCTTCAGCAGGAGCGTCTCGTGCCTTGGACCTCTACATTGATCACACTCTCTACGAAATCCGCAAGCTTCGCCTTCCCCGTGTACGACACTCGAACCTGACCCCCGGGGAGCAACGCGCACTTTCTCAACTTCAGCGTAGGCGAGATATCGTGATCAAGATTGCAGACAAGGGCGGGGCTATTGTTTGTTGGAAGAAAGAATTGTACATCCAGGAGGCCATGGGCCAGCTGAGCAACACTAAATTTTATGCCTCTCGCCCTCAAGATCCAACTCTGGCCAACAACCACCATGTTCGAGACACGATCAACGAACTCATCCACAAGACCAAGTCTGGTCTTTCTCCCTCGGCTACACATCTTCACATCCGCGACAGCTGCTTAGGGAAACCATCTTTTTATCTACTCCCCAAGATTCACAAACCAGGAAACCCAGGAAGGTCCATAGTGTCTGCTTGTTCCTGCCCTACGGAACAAATCTCTGACTTTCTTGACAGCATCTTTCAACCTCTGGTCACTAGTCTGCCCACTTATCTCAAGGACACCAATCATGCTCTCATTACTTTTGAGACCCTTACACTCCTGCCTGGTCACACCTACCGTATCTTCACCCTTGATGTAGTATCCTTATACACATCCATCCCACATGACCAGGGACTTCAGGCCGTCAAGTTCTTTCTGAACAAAAGACGCAATCCCTCTATTCCTACTTCTACTATTCTGCGCCTTACACAACTTGTCCTCCAATTCATTTCTTTTGAATTCAATGGCCTTTACTTTGACCAGATTAGTGGTGTAGCCATGGGTACCAAGATGGGCCCCAGCTACGCGTGTCTGTTCATGGGCCACTTCGAACACAAGATTCTGAGAGCCTTTAGAGGCCCTTTTCCCGCCTTCTATAGACGCTACATAGACGATGGCATTGGGATCACATCAATGCCAGAGGAAGACCTTAACAACTTTATCAGTTTTGTTAAAGAATACAATCCTGTCATTTCTTTCACCTCCCATATCTCTGCTACTTCCGCTAATTTTCTTGACATTGCCGTCACTATCGGCCCTTCCGGGCTTACTACTTCTATCCACTATAAACCTACAGACTCTCACAGCTACCTCCTGTACTCTTCCTCCCATCACAGATCGTGTAAGGACTCTATTCCTTTTTCCCAGCTTCTTAGGTTGCGACGTTTGTGTAAGGAGGATTTGGATTTCCAGGATCAAGGCCACAAATTACTAGATTTCTTCTGTCAACGCGGCTATCCAGACCACGTTCTCTCGTCATCTTGGAACCGCATTAGCCACATATCGCGGCAACAAGCCCTCACCCCTAAACCGCACTGTAGCTCGGACAGAGTGAAACTAGTACTTACGTACCACCCCCATAGCTTGGCAGTTAAAAACATACTGTTTCGCCATCTCCACCTCCTCCAGACCGAGCCTGAGACACGTGAACTTTTTGGGGAACCCCCATTGGTGGCTTACAGACGTGACAAAAACCTGAGGGACCTTTTAATTCGTAGTCATCTTAAGACAGATGACACTTTTTATGGTACCAGACGTTGTGGACGCCGTAGATGCAACACTTGTCCGTTTGTTGTCGAGGCCAGCCAGATCTCCTTCCCTAAATCCACGTTATCAGTACAGGAGGGTTTCACCTGCACTTTACGAAATGTCATTTATGTTATCATGTGCAAACGTTGCGGTTTGAAGTACATAGGGGAAACTGGCTTACGGTTAGGAGATCGATTTCGCCAGCATCTCAATGATATTTCTAAGAGGGCCTGGACACCTGTGGCTAAACATTTTTGCCTTGGTAACCACAGGGGCAAACAGGACATTTCGGTTAGTCCGATCCGCTCTTGTTCCGCAGATGTACGATCTCGGAGGGTCCTAGAACAGCGCCTTATTTTCCAGACTGGCTGTCTCCACCCAGCTGGAATTAACAATGTCTTCAGCTTTCTGTAACTTCTTTATTTTTCCACTGGCCTTTTTTATACTCTACTTTCTTTCTCTATGCTACCCCTCCCTACCACCGTCCTATTTCCTTCTCTGCCAACATATTGGTCTTGTCCCATTCACCAGTTTTACATTTCCTCCCTGTAGGTGTTTAAGTTCTTCATTCATTATCTCTCGCGTCCTCTTTTCTCTCCCCTCCCCCCCTCCCCCGACACCTCTAGCGGCTATCATGTTTCTATTGCCTTCCCCCAACCCCTTTCTCCCACTTGTTCTCCTCCTCTCTCTCCGCTTCTTCGCTATGATTGGCTATATCGGGAATCTTTTGTCTGTAGGCAACGGTTTTTTTTTCCTTTCCTCCTCCTCCTTCTTCCACATACATTTCCGCTTTACTGAGAGCAAGACGCTTCAGATAAGTTATATGTGTTTGTATTTTGTTTTGCATGTATCCTCGAATAAGGCTCACGCCGAAATATCGGATGTTGTATGTTTTTCATTTATACATTCTCATACTTTATATTCGTTTTTTTTTCTCACCTTGCTCACTTCCTCCCTCACTTTGTAAAACTGCACCATACACCTCTATCTACCTTACAGCTATACGAAACATGAGAGCGAGGGGAGGCAACTTCAATGGAGATACACCTGTTCTATACTAAAGGCAAGGCATGATGCGAACTCCTTTTGAGCTTGACAACAATTGGGCGAGGTACTACCTGATAGTTAGATAGTTTCCGTTTTAAAGGTTAGATTGTTTCCCTTTTAAAGTTAAATTGTTTCCCTTGAGGTTTTGTGAAACTACATGTGTATAAAGTTATTTAAAGCTGCCACGGCGCTTTACACTACATATTACCTTGCACCATGTCCTGGCAGGATGGTAGCCCGTCGGATCATCTGCTCGAATTCCCTGTCTCAAGACATATCTGGCTAGGTCCAGGTGTCCAAAATGCGAGGCGATGAAGAGGGCAACTTTCAGTTGGTAGCGTGCTATTACGTCAACTGCAGAAAGCTGAGATATTACCTGTTGGAGAAGATTTTAAAAAGCTGAGAGATTACCTGTTGAAGAAGATTTTAAAAAGCTGAAAGATTACCTGTGGGAGAAGATAACTAGCTGAGACATTACCTGTCAGAGAAGACAAAAGGCGGAGAGATTACCTGCCACAGAAGGTAAAAAACTGAAAGATTATCTGTCAGAGAAGATAAAAAATCTGAGAGATTACCTGTTGGAGAAGATATGTGCAAAATATTAGTGAGAACAGAAATACAGATTGATCATAAAGTTCCTCCTCGGTTTAGAACGACCATATTCTATGACAAACAGAAACATCAACGTGTGGTTCACAAATAAAGCTTTTCATATCTTCTTTTTTTCATCTCGTGCCGTCTCCTCGCGGAAGGTTGACTGCAATGAATCGCCACTCTGCCCTGTTTCTTGTCTTCCTAGGGCACACCGACAAGCTTGTACCTGTTCATCTCGCGATGTTGTCCACTCGTCTATATCGCTTCTTTTCCGCTCGATCTTGCCCTCAAGAAGAGTCTTTAATCTAGTATTATACCTCTTGACGTGTCCAAACTATTTTAGTTGCCTTGTTACTTCTATGTTCAGTATTTCTCTTTTCACTTCTTGTTGGTTTAGTACTTTTTCGTTTGTTTTCTTTTCTGTACTCTGGGTACGCCTTCTTCTTCTTCTGTATGTCCACATTTTGATGGCCTGGAGTCTATTTTCTCCTGTCTTATTCAAGGTTAAGGTTCCTACACCATGAATGAGTATTGAGTATATGTGGCATTTTACGATACATAATATCAGTTGGTGTGATATTTGTTTTGATGTAGGGATCTTCCTCATAATGCTGAAGATGTTTTTGTTTTTGCCATTTCTATTCATTTGCTAATTTCCATTTCATATTTTCCTTCGTCAGTTATCATGTATCCCAAATACCTGAAACTTTTAACCTGTTTAGGTAGTCATATATTTATTTGATATTTACGGCTATATTGATTTTTATTTATATTCATATGTCCATTATATGACATTTTTCTGGTATCATCATATTTATTCGCAGCTCTGGTATCATCATATTTACTTGCAGCTCTGGTATCATCATATTTACTCGTAGCTCTGATATTTTTTTTCAAGTCCAAATTCCACGTTGATGTGAGTGAAGGAATGTTCTGTCTCGTCTGTCTCCTTGCAGTTTTTTATGTTAACTGCTTGATCAGGTCCAGATTTTTAATGCTAACTGTTTGATCAGGTCCAGCTTTTAATATTAACTATTTGATCAGGTCCAGCTTTTAATGTTAACTGTTTGATCAGGTCCAACTTTTAATGTTAACTGTTTAATAAGATCCACCAGGCTCTGTAGCGAGACAGAACATTCTGGGTCCGGTTCTGTTTCTAGAAAATGATTGAAGGAGTATGACAGAAAGACGAAACAGATAGAAAGACAGATACACAGAAGGACAGACCGACAGACAGATAGATAAACTAGGCTGTATAGATAGACAGACAGAGAGACAGACAGATAAACTAGGCTGTATAGATAGATAGACAGACAGACAGACGGACAGAGAGACAGACAGACAGACAGATAGATAGATAGATAGATAGATAGATAGATAGATAGATAGATAGATAGATAGATAGATAGATAGATAGATAGATGGACAGACATACAGACAGACAGACTCTGATAGATAGTTAGATAGATAGACAGACAGACAGACAAATAGATAGATAGATAGATAGATAGATAGATAGATAGATAGATAGATAGATAGATAGATAGATAGATAGATAGATAGATAGATAGATAGATAGATAGATAGATAGATAGATAGATAGCAGGCTTGGTGCCAGTTGGATGTGGCAATGAATAAAGAAAGTATATTAACAATGACAAGTTAATGAAGCACAATCTTCTCCTGTGTCCAAGCAAACAAACGTGAGTCCTCACCTCTTGGGTGTAGCCCATTATTGCCAAATTTAAAAACTCACTCCAACCGTCCCAGGTCTGGAGTAGGATGATATGACCCACATCCACGCCGTAGTCGTCCAGGGTATGCGAGTCAAACATTTCTCGACCGTCACCTGTAGTCAGTCGAAAAATGCCTACAGGTAGGCCGGACTTCATGGAAGCCATACTTCGAATCTGTTTAAATAAATGAAAGAGAAACCAGACAATACATGGATAATAAAGCAGAAACTGGATAATAATGCAGACACTGGAGAATAAAGGAGACGAAACGCTTTAAGTACAACTTTTTCTCACTCTCTTTCTGCCTTTCTCTCTCTCTTTGTTTTGCCTCTTTCTGTCTCTTTTGGTCTTTCTCTGTGTCTCTGTGTCTCTCTCTCTGACTCCCTCTCTGTCTGTCTCTCTCCTCTCTCTCTCTCTCTCTCTCTCTCTCTCTCTCTCCCTCCCATAACTCTTCGGAGGCCACTGCATGACGAAAGAAAATTATAGATAAACGTTCTAAGTTTTAAACCATACATATTGCGGTGGCCCCTTCCCCCCCCCCCCCAACCCAGCGTCTACACTCCTTGTGACCTTTTTCTGGCGGGGGTACATTACATACAACGTTTACTCAGCTCAGCTTCCACAGAGTCTGAACATCTCGAAGCAGAGAATCACAGACATCATCGCGTCTTTTACTTCAGGAGTGCTACACAAAACCTGGGAGGAACTCGATCATAGCACTGTCTTGTGTCTTGTCACCAGAGGGGCTCACACTGAGTTCCTGTACAGCTTGTCTAAAACTGTGAGAATCTCTCTACACTTTCTCCGTGTTCTTGCACGTGTCTTCCCAGCGGCCCTCGGGAAGTCTAAAGGAACTTTCGGAACACCCTCGTGCTATATGAAAGTTCAAGGCTAAACAAACAAAGTGAAGAACAGAGGAGAAAGAAGATTTGGTCGAACAAATAGCACAAGGAAAGAGAGGCCGATGATCTAATTAAAACAACCAAGATCAAAGTTTGTATACCAGGTATAGATGAAAAATTTGGTCTTGGATAAGTAACGAAGAAAACTTCTGCCTTGTCTAAGCAACTATAGAAACTTATGTCTTGGCTAAGTAACGAGGAAAACTTCTGCCTTGGCTAAGCAACTAGAGAAACTTCTGTCTTGGCTAAGTAACGAGGAAAACTTCTGCCTTGTCTAAGCAACGAGAGAAACTTATGTCTTGGCTAAGTAACGAGGAAAACTTCTGCCTTGGCTAATCAACTAGAGAAACTTCTGTCTTGGCTAAGTAACGAGGAAAACTTCGGTCTCGGCTAAGTAACGAGGAGAACTTCTGCCTTAGCTATGTAACGAGGAAAACTTCGGTCTTGGCTAAGTCACGAGGACTCTAGAGCTCACCTGATCTATTTTCATGTTGATTATCGTGATGTCGTGGAGGACGCTGATCTTCTCTTGGTTGTGTAAGCATTTAATATACAGCACTGGCTTTATGTTTTCTTTGAGCTAATAGGAGGGACAAATTGAATTATATAGTGAGTGAATGGATGGATGAATTATGGATGGATATATGGGTGACAGATGGGTGAATGATGGATGGATATGTGGGTGATGGATGAATGGTTAGATGGGTGGATGGATGGATTGATGAATGGATGATTGGATGGATGGATTAATGAATGATGCATGGATGGATGAATGGATGGATGGATGAATTAATGAATGATGAATGGATGGATTGTTGGACGGTTGGATACACTAATATAAGATGGGTGGAGTATGTGTGAACGTAGATAGATGGACAGAGTTGATTCTGTATAGATGGTTCTGCGTGTAAATGGATAATGTCGTGGAGAGATTATAACATTGTCAGTTGTGAACTACACATTTCTTGAATAGTTCCATATTATAGAATGGAATCTTACAGACGCTCTTTGATTAACACATCACAGGTTTCACAAACATCACCACTTCACTGATCTAGATCAGAGCAAGTCCGATGAAATGTTCTCTACAAAATTCCTTTAATTCTGACAAATAGGTTCAAGATGTATTGTCGACTACGTCATTTGGATTGAAACACCTAATCATTTGTTCTCAGTATCAAACTCTATCATATTCTACATGCAGCATTTCTCAATTTCTCACATTCACAATATACTACACTTGATACGACTACATTTTCTATCTCAGTATTACATCAGATCTGCAACACGTGATCGACTAATTTCTCGTCTAAAATCACTGTACTCAAAGTTTCAAAAGTGTCAGTAATTCTTTATCGATTGAATCACTTGAAAACCATCTTCCGTCTAACACTACTTCTGATGTTATATCGTCTCGTCCTCTTTCTTCTCTTGTCTGTCTTCTGATTTCTTCTGACGGTCTTCCTCTGTCGTCTTTCAATCGCTGTGTACTAACGAGCAAAGTCTACTTGCCTCTTCTCTGGACTTCTGTTCTTATCTCTCATCTGATGACTTCTCGGTTGCTCTGGTCGGACCTTCTTTCTTCACTCTTGACTGTCCACGTGCACTGACCATCCTTCTTGCAGTTCTGGTCAGTCGCTACTTGCCGGACCGACGGTGTTCTGACGATCTCACTCCTCTGTCTCCTCTCTCTTCTAATTTCTTTTTCCTTCCTTTCTTGTCTCTCCTCTCGCCTTTTTATCTTCAAGTCCAGCTTGACGGATTAACCAATAAGTATTTTGGCTTCACCTTTCAGATGTCCACTGGTTTTCATGAGGTTTCTGATTGTCCGTCATTCAAAATGCCCAGTGATTCATCTCTCGTAAGTCAATTGTCCAATAGGCCACGCCTCTAAATATTTAATTGATCAGCTGGACGAGTTGGTCACTCCTTTATTTAAAAAACCGTGCACAATAGCGTCCTAACGCGTGTCAATCTGCGTCAGTTTCGTATATACAATTGTTATTTACCTAACTCATTATCTTGCTCTTTCATGTTGGAGATTTTATTGTGTCCTTGCTTTTCACTGTGCCTGCATTTTCTATTCATCTTTTCTATTTTGTTTAAACGTGTCAACGCCCAGTCACTGCTTTGTTATCACTGGACCATCCGACTTTCTGGCGTCCTTCCTTTGTAATACCTATATCTGAGCGTCAATGAGTCTCGTCTTTTTCTATTCACTGTTTCTACTGTTTAATTTTATCTGCATCTTGTTCTAGTGTCATGGAAGTTTTATACCTTTATCTTCCTTTCCTATCCACTTTTCTCTGTCGCTATTTGATTTTACTATTTTGTTAAAGGTATATTTTCATAATCATATTCATTCTTAATAATAATAATAACAACAACAACAACAACAAAAATCGGTACTTACAAGGCCATGCTACAAGGTCAGTGGATGGAAAAGTGGCCAAATAAATTATGGAGCGATGAATTAATAAGCGTTTGATCTGATGGACTGAGTGAGATTAATTGATGCATGGGTTAATGGATTGCATAAAGATGATGAATAGATTTGATGGGTTGCTGTACAGATGAATAAACTGATGGGTTGCTGTATAGATGATAAATAAATCAGTGGGCTGTTGTGTAAGATCGGGGCGTGGGAACAGAGAGGCATGGGAGTGTTTGGCCGGGTGTGAAAATGGGAAGAAAAATCTTTTTGCGTAAAAGATGTGGAAACATGGATTGAATGATGGATGGTGAATGCACAAGCTATGAGATACATGGATAGATGTATAAATGGAATAAACAAAAGTAATGGAAGGGACTTACAAGTCAGTTACTGGTTTCATAGAGCGATATTTGAAAGAAATAAATGAAAAAAATGAGGCGATGACTGAACGGCAGAAAATCAGAATCCCAAAGTGCGTACCCTAGAGAACAAAGGTTCTAATGCAAACGTGAATGGCTGGATAATTTAGAACATTATAGGGTGAATGGCTGGATAATTTAGAACAATGCATGGTGATTGGCTGGATAATTTAGAACATTGCAGGCTGAATGACTGGGTAATTTAGAGCATTATAGGGTGAATGGCTGGATAATTTAGAACATTATAGGGTGAATGGCTGGATAATTTAGAACAATGCATGGTGATTGGCTGGATAATTTAGAACAATGCATGGTGATTGGCTGGATAATTTAGAACATTATAGGGTGAATGGCTGGATAATTTAGAACAATGCATGGTGATTGGCTGGATAATTTAGAACATTGCAGGCTGAATGACTGGGTAATTTAGAGCATTACGGGGTGAATGGCAGGGTAATTTAGAGCACTCAAGGGTGAATGACTGGGTCATTTAGAGCATTACATGGTGAATGGCTGTATTAATCTCTCTACAGTCTTGTCTTCTGAGTCTAATTTTCAGTGAAATGTTCAGTTACCTGAACACATTTTCTGCTCTTACCTGTATCTTAATTGTAGTTCCAGGTAAAATACCAAGGTCAGAGAATACCCAGCTGTCGTCAAGATCAGCCCCAGCGTAGGTGAGTGTCATTACTTTGTTCTCTTGCCTGCAATAACACGTACGGAAAACTAATAAAACTACAGCTCGTAACAGTGTATACTGATATATTCATATATTGTTTGAAATGAAGAGACGTTGGCAAGTATTAGACCGTCACTGTGTTAAACTCTCAAAGCGTGCTACTGAGAATCGAGAGGGCGTGGCTGCGGCTTATAAAGGGCTCTCTGTTATCCAGTTTAAGGTGGATATACTGTCCGGGTCATGCGGGAGCCAAAAGCAGTGAGAAAACGGACAAGCTAGGAGGTGCGTCATCAATTCAGGGTGCTCTAAGCCTGGACAAGGAGAAGGTTGCAAGAGCCAGCTTAGACAGGTTGCGAATAGAGGACGACATCGTGCTGTATGACTGCAATCACATCAGGAGGATGAGCTGGGGGGGGGGGGGAGGAGAGGGGAAGTGAACGTTTGTCCGAACAGGTGGTTTAGCGCGTGTCATCCAGAACCAGTGTGTGGCTGGCTCCATCAGCAGGCGCACGCTTCAGTGGATGTTGGAATGGAAGGCGGAGCGCGTATGGGAATGCCCAGAGTGCAAGAGATGCCAGTCTCTGACTACAAATAACAGATCTGTCAGACTATCGCCCAGGCATTTGAAATAACTGAAATAAAAATTAATAGCAGGTGTAGTACTCCACTGTATTTAAACTATCGATCCTAGAAGATGGTTTTGAAGAAGACAGATATTAGCTGCTGTTGAGTTTTTATCTCCCAGCTATAATCTTCTGAACAATTCCTCTCATGGCTGACTCTATCAGTCTTTGATTTGCATAATAGGTCATACTAACAGCAAGCAATGTTTGTGTGTACTGCAAAAACTATATCTCACTTTGAATAATACAATCGCAGCTTTGCAAAAATTATACGGGACGATTAAAAGTGTTTTTTATGCTCCTAAACGTGATATTTTGTTATCTTGGAAATTCATGTCTATTTTGATTTATGCATTAAAAAAATCATTTATGTTGTGAATACAAGGAATTCATAACAGTGAAAATGAATTAGATTTATGGTGACAGTTTCTTTACTTGTGAAGACCTGACGAGAGAATGATGGCACGGCTGTGGTTTCCCTTTGGCTTCCACTCGGTTTATGTGCGATTTTCTCCTCGGGTCTTCGTTTATAGCGGTTTTCCAAGGCTTCTTCGGGCTGACGCCCCCTTTCATCTCCCGCCACGTTATCAACCCCATATAATAGTGTACTTAAGTGAATTATATATTTCTGACTAAATAAGATGTTCTTCATTAATAGTGACATTATCTTCTCACACATCCAGATTTCTGTTGTTTAGATTAGGTTTCACTAAAATTTAACACTTCACTATTCTAGAGCAAGTCCGATGAAATGTTCTCTACAGAATTCATTTAATTCTGACAAATAAGATATTCGACTTAGAATTCACAACATCACTTGTACTAAGATGCAATATGACATGCTCTTCGTTAGTTTCGTCGTTTAAGCACTTCAGTATCAAACTAGTACATGCTACAGAAGAGCTCTTCAAATATCATGGACACAAAAAAGAACAAATATATCTATACTACAAGAACTTAATAGTGAAGAAAGCTGGCTAGTAAAGAGGATTAAACAGATAGAACTTAAATATTTTGGACACATTAAATGTCATGATAATCAAGAGAAAACCATTTTGGAAGGGTACATAATGGGAACAAGAAAGAGAGGAAGACCACGGCGAAGATGGCCGCAAGACATCGTTGATGATCTGCAGATGGATGCAGCAGCGGCAGGCCATCTTGCTCACAACCAAGAGGCTTCCAGGAGTGCCGTTAGGGAGGCAAAGTTCCGCAAGGGACATGCAAATCATTGAATGAACTAACCTAACACAAATTGGTTCTCATCTGACAAATACATTTTCTCATTCACGCTTGAACAATAACATGGCTCCCCCTATCGCTGGCCTCATACGTGCTCAGCTTACAAAATCCTCGACCGATTAAAATTCTGTCATCTTTTCTTTATATACTTGGTCAGGGACGGACCTTCCAGAATTGCGTGCTTCCGGTACTAGCTTGTCTCTGACCATTATTCCTGTGCTCAAGGGTTACCAACCAACCCAGGTAACTAGTGTTTATCTATTCCCTACACAGGGAACAGCAATGTGTCTTAAGAAGACTCCCTCCCCCCCCCCCCCCCCCCCCATCAGAACTCCAGCGACCCCTGCTTCGTTACCCAGACTGAACCTGGACGTGATGTGAGGGAGGGTCTTGGATGGCTGGTGTTTGCCAACCCTGACGCAAGCAATCAGCCACGGGTCATTGACCGCAACCTCGGACTGCGCCATCACACCTGTTTTAAGACAGGAAAAAAAAATCGACAAGAACTGAAGTTCGTATCTTACCTGTACACATCCAGAGAGATGCCAAGTCGATCCTTAATAATTTCCTTCATTTCTTGAACCGTCATTCCAACCTGGACGTCAAGAGAAAGTCTTTGTCTTTTGTACGCTCCTACGATCAGCATGGCTGCAGGTAAGACAGGCGATGACGTAGCGACTTCCTTACATCTCTAAAGCTCTATTTTGAACAAATCAGCCGCTGTATGTAAGCAAAGATCTACACATTAGTTGCCTGTCTGTTCCATGTCCAACAAATGCGGTTCAAAACCTATACGTCAAACACCACCAACTTTATTAAATATGGTTAGACTGACACCAGAAAAGAAGTTAGAATTTGAATTGCCAAAGCAGCATTGACCTTCAAGAATCTTGAGAACATGTGGCTTCTCAAAGTTATAAGCACAAAAACCAAGTTAAGATTATTCAGTTCAAATATAATATCCACCCTCATTTATGCATGTAACAGCTGGAAAACAACTGAAGAAAATGACAAGAAATTAGACTCTTTCGAAAACAAATGCCTAAGGAAAATAGTCGGTATAAAGTGAAATGAATTCAAGAACAACGCAGAGATAAGACAGATGAGCGAACCTGTCTCACGGGTGATCAGAAAAAGAAGATGGACATATGTCGGTTATGTGATGAGAAGAAACACTCAGAGAATACCTAAACAAGCTATCAAATGGAGCACAACAGGCCGAAGAAAAAGAGGTTGACCACGTGAAAATCTAATGATGACATTGTGAAGAGAAGCCAATTCAGTGGGCATAACATCCCTTATTGAGGCTGAAAAACTCACATAAAACAGGACATCTTGGCGAACTACCTTGCGGGCCCTATGTGACGTTTAACGGCACAGGAAGGATGTAAGATGTAAGATGTAAGATGTAAGACTGATAAAACCTGTAGCTCGGGTACAGACTTCCGTAATACCGGCTACAGTATCATATACGTAGCACCTGTAGGATATACTTATAAAAGATAAGTGTAATTTTAACATCAGTTTTTCATTTATTACTCTTAGCGTAATCTTCAGCTTCTGTATTCAGTAGATTCCATAGACTCCCTCTCATACTATGCTTACGGTTTTTTGGTCCCTACTGCTTTAATACTTGCATTTTTTACACATATTTTCTCTCAGGGCGGCCGCGCTGTGAATGTTCAATTGCTCTAAAGACGTTGTTCCTTAAACACGTCAGTCTGACGTTGAAATACCATATTTTGGCTAATGGTTTTATGTAATTAATCAGTTTCACCGGCGGAAAGATAAAGCCACCATTAAGGCCTCTTTTTATCCAGTGGCTGTGTTTCTCGGATGAAATGTCGCATACACTTTCTGCCGACAAGTGGCAATAATATACATCAATAATCAATAAGTCATGAACTTATTTTCGTAATCAATAATTCAGGAATATGCAGGGTCAATAACTATTATAACAGTCTTGGTAAAAAGCAGGAGCTGTGATATATTTTCTCGGGCATCAATTTCAGATCTGGAAACGATCATTTATCTAGTTCAGCGGTTCTCAAAGTCCCAGATTCCAGTCTCTCCTTTCAGTCTAGGCTGTCATAGAATCCTCCTCTATATATATATATATATATATATATATATATATATATATATATATGTCTATTTTTCCTTTTGTTGACAAAATACTACCGAGGTATTTGAAATGCGTTACTAGCTTTATACTATGGTTTTCCGGTGTAATGTTTATTGGTGTGTCTACTCTCGCGATGGTCATGATTTCTGTTTTGCTTAGGCTAATCTTCATATGGTGTTCTTTGCATGCATCATTCAATCTATTAATGTTTTTTTTACAAGTTTATATATATATATATAAATATATATAAATATAAATATATATATTTACAGATATTTTCACTATGAAACATTTTTTTCCTATGGAAAAGGATTCTTTTCAAATTCCTCTATTAGAAGAAATATTCTTTCCCTTAGATATGAAATTCCTGTCCAGAGAGAATCACCTGGCTCCAAGTTGAGAACACCAGTGCTACATCTTGTTGTGAAACGGAGCGTGACGTGTTTCACATTAAATAGAAGCCGTTTCTTCTACCAAGGTAAAGGTATGTGTTGCGAACCAGCGTCTTTGCACCCGGTCGAACCATCGTAAGTGCTCTGCTGCCTGATCAGCAGTTGAGCAGAAAATGCCAACTAATGTCGCTGTCAACACGAACTTCGTAGCTCTTCCTTCCCAGAGCTTTAAAAGGTAAAGTTAAAGGCAATCCTGTCATGCCTTAGAGGCACATAGGGATATGGTGTTAGCGCCCATATTTTCCTTGACCTGTCAGCACACTAGAGGGTGATATGGTCAGTATCACGCCTGGCTGCCTTTCCTTCCCCAACTCCAGAAGAAATCACGTACCCATTTCTACAGCTGGGTGACTGGGGGGTGCCTCCGGCCAGATTCGAACCCCTGACCTTCGACATGAGAGACCAGTGCACTAACCACTTCGCCACTCAGACACCCCAGAGCGTTAACCCTGGTACTTATTCTTTTCTTGAGGCTGCTGGCCACAGCTTGACCGCCATTGTAGTCGGTGAAAATCGAAATCGGATCTCCTGGTCATCGAGAGAGTTACCAATCCATTGCCCTAACGATTATGAAATCTTCCTCAGAAAAAAAATGCACTCAGTGAAGATACGAATTATCTGACAAAATGAAGAAACCAACCTTTCTATTACAAATGACTTTTTGCTGAAAATTGAATAATTATCCTATACTGTCTTTTAACACAGGACGCTATGTCTGATTAATAAACATAAGTGGTTTTAACTTTGGTCAGCCCTAAACAGACAAATGTTCACTCTTTCCACGTCATAGCCAAAGTCAGTAGTGGAGGACTGTGACATGTCACTTGACACTTGTAAACTTACATTCAGTGCTGTTACAGCTACATACTACAATTATACTAATTACCACTTCCGTTACTTACACTTCCGGCTTACTTGAATACATCGACGTGGTGCAATCATTTATCAGGAAAGAAATTAATTAAAACGCCGATGACTTTTTGAAAATAAAAGTAATTAATTAACAATAATGTTACTATTTGGCTTTAAAAACAAAGTTATTTTCAATTATTTCAAAATAAACCATAATTGTCGCTTAGTATTATATCTCAAGTGAAAATAAACCATACTTTTCGTTTAGTAATATATCTCAAACAAAAATAAACAAGAATGCATTATTAAAAACTCCCGCATTGTGAAATATTGAATATAAACCACAGCTTGCTAAAGTCACTTGTTTACTTTAATGAAAAATAAACTGCTGTCTCGTTGCAACGGCTTACATTCCTTTAACTGAAAATTTAACCACAATCAACTTTTCTTATTAACGCACAAAATTATCCAAGGAAACGGCAGAATATTTCAGTCTTCCAAGAACTGCTTGTTCAGTTCAAAGTCTGTTTCACTGATGAAAGACACCCTTCGCTACAATACTGCGAAGAGAAAATAAAAGACACAAGACACTAACCATCTGTAGGAAGGCAAAGTGCGATATATGGTCTCTTGAATGTAAAGTCCTTTCATAAATGACTCGCTCGTGTTGTCAGGACAGTTTCTGTATATACAATGAAAGCAGCAGGTCTCGCACGAGAGAGAGAGAGAGAGAGAATAAAAAAAAATTGCCCAAGTACAATGGTAAGGCCGTGCTACATTGAAATGTGATAAGACAAGTATTGAATCTTCAACGCTAGCTCGGCCAGTTAAAGCGTATGGATTGATTCTAGATTGAAATTTAAATTGAAATCCCGGAGTGGAAGATTATATTTGTAAGAGTATCCGATATGATTTGAAACTGTGCTGGGCCTACGTCGAACTGATATCACAAATCACAGCCGTCAGATGAACCTAGCAAGTGGATGTACAGTATTTTGATAGAAATGGCCAAAAAAAAACTTGATATGCTGAGACCTGTTTGAAACTTTGTTCTTGTATCTGAAAGTTCTTCTTCTTCTTCTTTTTCTTCTCCTTCTTCTTCTTCTTCTTCCTGGAATTGCAAGCTGATGATGTAGCTTTGTGTCGGATTGGAAGCGGGTCAGAGCGTCGATCTTTTCAGTCTCTGAGTGGAACTAAAACGAAGGGGGATGTGCGAAACATCTCTAGCAACTCTTCCCCCCCCCCTCCCCTCGTGGACTTTGGCGATCCCTGTCTAATTAGCCGGGCTAGGGGTTATTACTGGGATAACCAAGGGAAAGGTGGGACAGGGTCTTGATCATCTATGTTTCTCTAACCCTAGCGCTCTGTGAGAGTAACGCCGTCATGTCTTATAGGCACACAGGGGATCTGATGTTAGTGCCCATATTTTCCTTGCCCTTTCGGCACACTACAAAGTGATTTGGCCGCCTTCCCTTCCTTAGCTTAAGAAGAAGGAGCCACGAACCCGTTTCTCACAACTGGATGGCTACCGCGCCTCCAGCCGTGTTACAACCATCGACCTTCACCATGATAGGCTGATACATTAACCTTTCCACCACTCAGACGTTGTCATTTATCACATATAACATCTGTGGTATCAACCCTGCTAGATAAAGCCAGGCAACTAATGCAGGAAATATCCCTGTGGTTCAGAATGTAACAGAACAAAAAGTACCATTCCTGAGACAGTGTTTACTTTAAGAACTTAAGAAAGATTACTCTAGGCACTGTAAACAGTCTGGATACCCAGTAGTAATCGATATCACAGAGATAACATAACGTCACTCAAGTGACATACGTGAAATATTTATCTCCTATGATTGTTTAGTTTGAGGAAATAAGGCGGGTATGTACGGGGAGATTTATTCAACAAATATAACGTCAGCTGCAGAAGATTATTCTTTGTAACTGTTGGTACGAAACCTGAATCATTAATCAAAGCCTGAATCTTCAGCTAAAGCCTGGATCTTCAAACAAAGACTGGATCTTCAAAGACTGGATCTTCAAGCAAAACCTGGATCTTCACGCAAAGACTGGACCTTCAAGAAATTGACGGAATCTTTATGCAAAGACTGAACCTTCAAGCAAATGATTGAATCTTTAAGCAAAGACTGGACCTTCAAGAAATTGATTGAATCTTTAAACAAAGACTGAATCTTCAAGCAATTATTGAATCTTTAAGCAAAGACTGGATCTTCAAGCAAAATCTGGATCTTCAAGCAACGATTAGATTTTCAAAGACTCGATCTTCAAGCAAAGCCGAGTATTAACAGTTTTCTTTAAGATTAGATGGTCACCCTTGAAGAGACGCGTGGTTAATGCGCTGGCCTTTGATAGGGAGGCTCAAGTCCCGCCGGAGATGACCAAGTCATCCAGTTGGGGAAATGAGTTCTTTTTGAAACTGTTGAAGACGAGACTGTCGGGTATAATGTTCACCACAGCAACTTGTCATGTACCAACAGATCAAGGAAACTGCAGGCACTAAAACTGTATATAACTATGGGAATACTGTAAGAAGTGGATGACTATATGCTGACTGACGTTGCCGTAGTTAGACCACGATCATTTATGGATACAGAGGACTTTGGTTTGTCTTGTCCTGTCTTGTCTTGAACTATCTCCCTGTTACCGCGAGCTGATGTTCTTTGCAGCCGATGCTGTGAAGGTGTTGGGCTTCATCTTCGTATCGGTGTGGGAGCGGGTTATGGCAGCTACTTTTTTCAGTCCAAGAGTACAGCTAAAAAGCAAGGGGTGGGCAATGCTTCTTTAGCAGACTCCACCACCATGGGGACTATGGTTATTCCTGCCCCGTTAGCCAGTCTGTCTGTTACTAAGAGTACCAACGAAAAGGTGGGATAGGGTCTTGGTCAGCTATGGTTCGTTAACCCTGACGCTAGCATATCGGCTATGGGTCGTTAACCCTGACGCTAGCATATCAGCTATGGGTCGCTGACTGCCTAATCCGACAAGCTATTCACCCCCTTTTTGGATAGAACGGACTAGTTTGCCAGTCTCCTTGACTCTGTTATAACTGGGATTTTACTGTATCCTGTAGTTGTCTATGTTATAACTGGGATTTTACTGTATCCTGTAGTTGTCTCTGTTATAACTGGGATTTTACTGTATCCTGTAGTTGTCTCTGTTATAACTGGGATTTTACTGTATCCTGTAGTTGTCTATGTTATAACTGGGATTTTACTGTATCCTGTAGTTGTCTCTGTTATAACTGGGATTTTACTGTATCCTGTAGTTGTCTATGTTATAACTGGGATTTTACTGTATCCTGTAGTTGTCTCTGTTATAACTGGGATTTTACTGTATCCTGTAGTTGTCTATGTTATAACTGGGATTTTACTGTATCCTGTAGTTGTCTCTGTGACTTGAGTACATTAAAATGAGTAGACTGATGTTTTTCATTGTGCTTTATAGAGAAGTAGGCTGACTGTTAGAGCGACGTCGTAGTTGCGTGAGCCAGCTAACTGTAGCTGGTCAAGACCCCGTCTTATCCCTTCTTTGGTCGTCCCAGTAAGACGCTGCTCTTGATGTAGAAGACAAGAGTTTCTGTCGAAATTTTAACGCTTTCATGACTTCAGCCCAGCAAGACAGATTTGACATACACAAAAACTGTAGATCAATATCTGGCGCTTTGTATGCTGTTTCAATATTTAACTAACAAATCTTCAGTATAACATATGCAACCGACATATCTCCTGCCGGTCGCTATCCTTAAAATCAATGATGATTGACATGTGCACTTAAGCACCGACTACCAAATGTCAGATTGCCAGCAAAACTAGTTTCCTGCACTCTGATATCTATTCTCTGAAGCTATCTCTTCTCTGTCAAAGCTGAAACCTCCACGGCTGATACTGCTAAGCTATTTCACCGAAAGTGTCTTGTTATATCCCCAGCAAAGACTACATTCTTCCAAGCTGGGCTCGGCGTATGAGAAATAGCGATTTTAGTGTTAGCTACTGCACGAGTTATCTACCGTTTCTAGTGTTAGCTACTGCACGAGTTATCTACCGTTTCTAGTGTTAGCTGCTGCACGAGTTATCTACCGTTTCTAGTGTTAGCTACTGCACGAGTTATCTACCGTTTCTAGTGTTAGCTACTGCACGAGTTATCTACCGTTTCTAGTGTTAGCTACTGCACGAGTTATCTACCGTTTCTAGTGTTAGCTACTGCACGAGTTATCTACCGTTTCTAGTGTTAGCTACTGCACGAGTTATCTACCGTTTCTAGTGTTAGCTACTGCACGAGTTATCTACCGTTTCTAGTGTTAGCTACTGCACGAGTTATCTACCGTTTCTGACTTCTTGGTTAACTTCTGTTTTAGAATTCCTTCTAAAAATTCTTTGCTGGCTGTGAACAGAGTCAATAAAACCTGACATTTATATTACATTCTTGTCCAGCTCTGACAGTTTTCTTCTACAGAAGGCTGGCGCTTTCACGAGGGCATCTTCAGTGCGTCTATTATAAACTTTTTAAAATACTGAATAGCAAAGGAACTAATCTCCGTGAGGAAAATATCAGTTATAAGCAGTGATATTTTCAAGGGCAGTGTTACTGTGCTAGAAAAAATGTATCAAAGCTCTTATGAAAACTATAATCTCCCCTTGTGTCTTTTGTGTAGTGGAAGTGTCTATTTAAATTGAACAGATAATGACGGTGGTAGCAGGCAATGATGTTGGGGTCTGTTGTATGCTGCGTGGTTCAAGTTTAAGACGCCTCTCTTTTCACCACAAAAATAACAGCAAAGTTTAGTTCGTTTATCAGGGATGTTATTAGCACTCAGTTATCAGCGGAGACTTTAGCGTGGTTATCACCAGCAGTAAATACTCAAACGACAGAGGACGGTCGAACAAATAAAAAAACAGCTAGAGCAAGACTCGTGTAATATCTAATGTTCCTCAGCCAGGTTTCCAGTTTGAGAAGAACAACAGGTAACTTGTGCAGGTAGCGGTCTCGGCAAGGGTCTGTCCAAGTCCCAAAGCTCTAGGACTTTGACAGAGACCATGCTTGACCTCCGAGCACGACCGAGCACATGGGAAGGAGCTGGGGTCAAGCTTGGGTAGAGCTTTGATATGTGTTTTTTGTATACGACGGGCATCCGAAGCGACCACATTTATTTTCCCTTTTTGGCCCTCATTTCCTCTGTGTACTCTGTTGTACAGTAAATTAGACTTCTTCCATAGCGATGGGGGGTGGCAGTGACCCTGCTGGAAGTTAGATGGAGCAGCAGGGAAGCAGAGCTTTTCCAGTTAGTCTTGGTTTTCATGAAATGTCGTGAGGATGTGGTCCTGCTCTTGTAGTCGAAATATGTTACTCTGAGAGTGAGAGAGTGAAGGGCAGGTATGTCTCCATTACTTCTGTTTTGTACATTCCTGGTGGATTTCCATTTGGCTGTAGTGGAAGATGCCACAGAACTTGATTTGTGTGTAGTGTGACATGTGACTCCACGTATTTCATCCATTTTTTTTAGCTTTATCATCGTTCTGAGCAGCCATTAAATTCACCTTATGTTACTAGATCGGTGGCGTTGATATCGTTTTCATCTGTGTGTGTGAGATGTGTTACCTGGGTCCCTGTCAAGTGTGTAACATACATGATATGTGATGTCCTCAATGTGTGACATACAAGATATATGACGTTCTCCATGTGTAACATACAAGATATATGAAGTCCTCCATGTGTAACACACAGGATATGTGACATCCTCCATGTGTAACATACAAGATATTGAGATACTCAATGTGTAACACACCAGATATGTGGCGTACTCAATGTGTAACATACAAGATATGTGACGTCCTCAATGTGTAACATACAATATATGAGACGTCTTCTGTGTGTAACATACAAGATATGTGACGTTCTCAATGTGTGGCATACAAGATATGAGACGTCCTCTGTGTGTAACATACAAGATATGTGACGTCCTCAATGTGTAACACACAGGATATGTGACGTCTTCCACGTGTGACTGTGTACTTCTTTAAATCATCTCACTAGAATCTCCGCATAAAGACGCTAATAGAAGTCTTCCTTAGATAGTTAAGGTTGGCATATGGGCTGCAGTAATAGTGGTTCTCAATTATCAGTTTTATAGTTTTGCATCAAGAAATTATGGGGGAAAAATTTGAAGGTTTTCATATTGTGACTCTGTGATACTAGAGTGAAATAGAGCATTATTCCTGTTTATCGTGTAAACATTGTAGTCAAGAAATCTGTGTGTTTTATCTTAGTTCTGAGATATGAAATATGAGAAATGAAATGATGGTAGCCATTAAACGGGCAAATATTTTGAGAAACGATGCAAAGTGTACTTTTTAAAAAAATGGAAAATGTAGTATAACAGAAAGATGTATATAAAAAGTGGTTTTAAAAAAAGACGTAACGTATATTTTAAGAAATAGGTGCAGGTTAGTTTATGAAAAAAAAAAGATTTAAGTTAGTTTAACAAAAAGATGTGAAGTGCAGTTTAACAAAACAAGGTGTAAAGTGCTGTTTCACAAAATAAATAAATAAATATAAAATGAAAAGACGTAAAGTGTAGTTTCATAAAAAATGTGATTTGACATAATAAGACGTAAAATGTAATTTCGGAAGAAAAATTGTAAGATTTAGTTTAATCAGTAAAAGGTGCAAAAGGTTGCTCAACAAAAAAAAAAAAGGCGTAAAGGATAGTTTAACAAATAAAATATTTAAAGTATAGTTTCACACAAAATGTAAATTATAGAAAGTGTATTTTAATTTTTAAAAAAAGGGGAAAAAAGATATAGATAAAGTGTTGTTTCACTTAAAAAGATGTAAAGTGTGCTTTCACACAAGAAAATATAAAGAATAGTTTTAAAAACAGGAACATCAAAAGAATAAAGAACATATAAGAATCGGAGCAATAAAATAACCAATATTTCGAACAAATATGCCTTCGTCGCCAAAAAAAAAATCATTTTGAAAATGTTGACTATATTAGAATGTAAGTATGTCAATACAGTTATGATGATACTTGTTTATTTTCTTTTTTTCACAGTTGTACAAAATGTAATATGTACAAAAAATGTATAATACTGTACAATTAAATATACAACGTTTAGTTTACTGTGGAGATATCAAAGAATTGTCATCGTTACTACAACAAAATGCTAAAAGATGATAATATACGAGATAGGCCGCCAAAGTCTCCCGTGTCTAGTTAGAAAGTTCGCTATTTATGGTCCACTGAGAAGTAGACTGAGAAGATTTGAAGGAAGATGCCTAACAAAAGTTTCAAGAATATACTGGGAAGAACACGTGGCAAACGAGGAAATAACCAAACGAACAGCCGTTGAGAACACTACTAAGGAGATCAAAATACGAAGTTGGAACTGGCAGGATCACATACCAGGAATGGAAAGAGCAAGACACCCCTATACTGCCTTGATATGGACACCACAAAGGAAAAGAAAGAGAGGAAGGTCATTGTGGAACATGGTGACCCACAACACAGGAAGAACTAAAGGGAGTGGGGAAAGACATGGTTTGAGTTATCCCGACTTGCTCAAGACAGAACTGGCTGGGGAAACTTTGTTGATGCCTTGTGCTCCGTTGAGAGTACAGATGACTGATGATGATGAATCTAATCTGCAGTAGAACAGAAAATAGGGGAAGGAATTGTCATTCTTAGTCTATTACTAGCAAATGAAGTGAAGGGCTGTAGTTCGTGGTCGGAAAGAGACTTGTCTGACATGATCTGTGAGGCGAAGCAAATGAAGGAATGTGGGAATTTCTTTCACTCCATACAGACCTTACAAGTGACTTACATTAACACATTTCATGAAATAAACCAGGCCTCGTATTCAAAGGTACGCTACATTAATTTCCTATAAATTCTACACATTTGAAGCTATGAACATGCTCCACAGAAGTAAATTCGCCTTTATCCCCGACAGTTCTGGCCATTCTTTGGAAGAACTGTGATCGTTTGACGTTATATCTTTCAATCAGCAATAACATTTGTTATTTTTATGTTTAACGTTATATTTCAGTTTATCGAAGTCTAAAATATAATTATACCGGTGAAAATATTCACTTCATTTAACACTTTACTTCTCGATGTCTTCAAAGGATATAAATTCAATCCCTCATTCAACACTTCCAGATATCTCCGACGTATTCCAGGATTTATAGCTGCTGTAATGCCACTCAAGTGTCATATAACTTGTTTTACAAAGCTGACAGGTCTGTAGATACGGTCCCGTTTATAAATGTACCCCTGTGATTTTATCCCCGAATGGCGTTTTGAAAGCCCGTTATTTGTGCATATTCCTTACAGAATGGTGTTCTCTCTATGAATGTTTACCGGTGATGGCCTTATTTCTTCTCTCCCAGAAAAAATGTCCGACTTTTTAAAAGTGATTTGTTTTGCTAGGGACTTTGTAGCTGCCAGGACACTACATTTCGTGGTAGTGTCTTACAGACGTCAGGAAAAGTAAACTTTTTGTGTCCCATGGTATCTGCGTGGCCTAAGGTTGTCTTGCGTTAGTGCCTTCACATTTTTAGGCCAGTACAGTGTTTGAGGTATGGAAGCTAGCGCCTTGCCTCGCTGCCTTTATTGTCCATGGAAACCCAAGATATCCGGTTCTTTTAGGCGAGGTTACGCCAGTGGGTCTGAAAAAAAAAACTTCCAACAGAGTGCGAAATCGAACCATGGACCCTCTTTTTCAACAGCCAGTGCACTTGCCCCCACTACATCACAGCGACAGCAGGTAAAGTCGGTCCATTTGTTATATTACAGAAAACACAATAACAACAAAATGATCTATGTGAAATAATGAAATGATATAATCTGATAAACCTTAACTAACAAGTTCACTATTATTAATCCTTCAAAATAATTTTCTTGATCCGTGCGTCTACACTTATTTATAGCAGGCTGATTAGTCTGGATAAACTAAGGCGACGTTTATTCACGGACAAATCACGACTGAGCCTGCGTTTCTCGTCTTTGGTAACTTGTAATAGAAAAGTAACAAGTTAAGTACACATTTCCAAGCCTGGTCCAGCAATTAACCAGACAGTTTTCAAACAAGAATGCATACGCCATTTTGTTTATAAATAGTTACACATTTATTCGCACCAGCAGCAGCGCATCTTGCTTACAACCGAGATTCCTACACGAGAGCTGTTAGGAAGGCAAAGTTCTGCAAGAGACATGCAAACGACTGACTGACTCATTTATTCATTGACAAATGTAAATAATATATGATAAAAGAACACATATTTTCCTCCATTCATACAGAATTACACGTAAATACATATTCATATATGTATGCACACATAAACAGCTCGCAGCACACCTTCCACACAAAACGTGTGGCAAAACGAGGCAAGGATTGTTGCAATACTAATAGTGGTGGACTTAACTGAGAAGCTATGCCCTGCAATTCATTTGTAGGGTATCATAAAGGAAAGCTTTTTCATTACTTCAGTGTGAGTATGAAACTTCACAGTCATCATCATCATCATCATCATCATCGTCATCGTCATCATCGTCATCGTCATCATCATCATCATCATTTTTGGAGAGTATGAAGTGGACTTTGCATAATGTGATTAAAAGCGAGAAGAAATATATTCATATCACTTATTAAAATTGTACCTAATCACCTGAAACATTTACATCCATTTATACATCCATTTATCCATACATCTAAACACATCTAGGTAAGCAAATTCACCTGTTGATGAAGAAAACGTTATTGCCGTTTCAAAGATTCACGTATAGCCCGGCCAAAGACACGCTTAACCTCTTTTCCGTCTTCTGTCGCTTCAAGAGCAGAGCACTCCAAATACGCAATTGCTCCTATATTTTTCGCAGTTCGCTTCCCCTGTTTCTTAGTAACAAAACTCTCGACTTGGCGAGATCTCGAACGGGCGTTGACTCGTAGATCCTTTTTCGTGCCGACCAATAAAAACGGTTTCCGCCTGCAAAGATGCCGTACTTCCGGCGCCCAGTCGGATTGTAAACGTTGGAGTGATTCAGGTGAGTCGAGGGGGAAGCAAAGTATGACTCCGTCCACGTGGCTGTAGGTCAGGGCTCGAACTTTAGCGTAAGCATCATCACCGGAAGTGTCGTATACAGCAAGATGTATCTGGAATTCAAGAAGAATTTAGTTAAATAATTTTAAACCTACCTACCTACCTACCTACCTACCTACCTATCTATCTATCTATCTATCTATCTATCTATCTATCTATCTATCTATCTATCTATCTATCTATCTATCTATCTATCTATCTATCTATCTGTCTGTCTGTCTGTCTGTCTGTCTATCTATCTATCTATCTGTCTGTCTGTCTGTCTGTCTGTCTGTCTGTCTGTCTATCTATCTATCTATCTATCTATCTATCTATCTATCTATCTATCTATCTATCTATCTATCTATCTGTCTATCTATCTATCTATCTTTCTATCTATCTATCTATCTGTCTGTCTATCTATCTATCTGTCTGTCTATCTATCTATCTATCTATCTATCTGTCTGGAGCTGCGAGTTTAATGTTCTCTCCAGCCGAGGTGATCAAGGTACTGAGGCATAGAATCGTGTCGGATGTGGAGAGGGTTATGGCTGCTATTTTTTGTAGTCCCTGAATGGAGCTAAAAAGCAGGGTGTCTGCAATACTTCTTAAGCAGATTCCACCACCATGGTGACTATGTCGATGCCTCCCAGTTAACCAGACTAGGCATGCTACTGGGGTTGTCAGTGGAGAAATGTGACAGGGTCTTGGTCGGCTATGGTTGGCCAGTCCTGACGCCCTCATGGTAGCTATGGGTCACAAATTTCCCAAGTAACAAGGTGAACAATATTCACAGGCAATTTATTGTGTACAACAGCAGAAACTTTGGAAAATAATGGAAAAAATGTGATTTCCAACACATTTGATACAATTAACATCACTGCTGTATCTAGACCAACAAGCAGCAGTAAGAATAAATGGAGAAACAACAACTTGGTTTGATATAAAACAAGGGGTCCATCAGGGGTGCATATTGTCACCATACTTATTTAACTTGTATACTGAAAATATAATGAGGAATGTTAGAGAAGATGTAGATAAAGAATATTACGATGCCATAACAATTGAAGGTTATGAAATACCAGAGATTAGATATGCTGATGACACAGTATTACTGTCCACAACACAAAAAGGAATGGAGAAACTAATTATGTTAGTCTGTAAGAACAGCGAAGAGTAAAACCTCTATCTTAATGCGAAGAAAACTAAATTGATGATAACTGATAAAACAAATACGGCAGCTGAAATATGTATCAATGAGGAAAAACTGGAAGAAGTGGAGAATTTTGAATATCTTGGATCGTTATTAATAATGGAGTTACAATGAGGGAGGTTAAAAGGAAGACATCTCTAGCTCTTCAAAAAGTAAAGCAACTAAAGAATCTGTGGAGAGGAACAGACAGAACTACAAAAATAAGATTTTAAGGGCATGCATCTTTCCCATCACAACATATGCCTGTGAGACCTGGACATTTAACAAAACAGCTGAGAAACACATAAATGACTTTGAATGTAAATGCTACAGAAGAGTTCTTCAAATATGGGCACAAAAAAGGACAAATATGTCCATACTACAAGAATTTAATATTGAAGAAGGCTGGCTAGTAAAGAGGATTAAACAGAGAATACTTAAATATTTTTGACGCTTTAAATGTCACGAGAATTTAGAGAAGACAGAAATGGGAAGGGTACAAATTTGGAAAGAGAAAGAGAGGAAGACCAAGACGAAGATGGCTGCAAGATATCGCTGTTAATCTGCAAATGGATGGATCAGCAGCAGGCCATCTTGCTTTCAGCTGAGAGGCTTACAAGAGAGCTGTTAGGGAGGCATAGTTCTGCAAGGGGCATGCAAGTGACTGACTGACTGATATTAAGTGAAAGGTAACAGGAAAGGTAAATTTCCCGTTTCCATACCTTTATAGCATATTAGTGGACAGTGCTAGGTCTGTATTTCCACGACCTTCAGCACGTAAAAGTGTGACGAGGTCAGTATCACCACTGGTATTAAGAGAAAATGAAGACGAAAAGGAAGATGGAGAAAAAGATAGAGTGGGGGGAAGGAAGAACCGAAAAGGAGAGAAAAATAGAGAGGCAAAATGGAAAAAGAGACACAGAGAGAGAGAGAGAGAAAGAGAGAGAGAGAGTAGAAAGAAAAATAAAAGAGAATAGAAAATGACAAATCGAAGTAAGAGGAGAAAGGAGGAGACAAAGAAAATGGAAAACAGAAAGAAGAGTGATTGTGAAGAGAGAAAGATGAGTTTCTCGGAGAAAGATGAAGAGAGAGAGAGAGAGAGAGTGAGAGAACTTTTCGGAGAAAGATGAATAGACAGAGAGAGAGAGAGAGAGAGAGAGAGAGGAACCTTGTGGAAAGAAAAGAGACAGAGAGAGTTAGAGAGTAACAGAACTTCTCCACAAAAGATGAATAGAGAGAGAGAGAGATGCTTCCTTTAGAATAAAGAAGAGAGAGAGAGAGTAACAGAACTTCTCCACAAAAGATGAATAGAGAGAGAGAGAGAGAGAGATGCTTCCTTTAGAATAAAGAAGAGAGAGAGAGAGTAACAGAACTTCTCCACAAAAGATGAATAGAGAGAGAGAGAGAGAGAGAGATGCTTCTTTTAGAATAAAGAAGAGAGAGAGAGAGAGAGTGAGAGAGAACCTTGCGGAAAAAAGAAGAAGAGAGAGAGGTGAGATTTTCTTTTTAAAAATCTCGGTGATTTCTCTGATCATCTTTGTAAACAAGAACAAGCTTTTCTCTATAGAGTCTCCTAACTCACCGTTTTACTGTTTCTCAAGACCTCCATCTTGTCTGTAGCTAAGGGAGATAACAAAGATTCATCGATATCTGGCATGCGCCCTCTGCTGAACCGGAAGATGAGACTTGTCTTTCCGGATCCGGTGTCACCGACAACAGCAAGTTGACATGACCTTTCTTTTCTTTGTTGACCTTTTTGCCAGAAACCAAGAGCTGGAAACAAAGAGGAGAAAGATTTCTTGGTTGTCACTTCTGATGTCAGATTTTGGAGGGAAACACCCCACCAATATAAATGAAGCAGCGGTTCTCGTGCAGGTGTGAAATACGTCTTCTTCTTGTTCTTGTTCTTATTCTTGTTCTTGTTCTTCTTGTTCTTGTGGTTCTTGTTCTTGTTCTTTTTGTTCGTGTTGTTGTTGTTCTTCTTCTTCTTGTTCTTCTTCTTCTTGTTCTTGTTGTTGTTCTTCCTCTTCATTGCTTTATTATTCTTCTCATCATCATCATCATCATCATGATCATCATCATCATCATCATCAACTTCGTCTTCTTGTTAACATAGGTAATCTATATACATCCTCTGGAAAAAAATATTGCCTCACATTGTCCGCGAAACAGTTGCAGCACAAATGCTACATATTCATAAGATATGGTTATCAAGTTATGTAGTTAGAACATCTAGTTACATCACGATGTCTGAAACACAATATCGCTACCATATGTTGTTGCCAGAGAACATAGTTTACACACACTGTCTCCAGCAGCACGTATAGTTTGTTTTTTTAGGTAGTTCTTTGCTGAAAATTATATATATATATATATATATATATCTGAACCTTAAGTGCCCAGGGCACATGGGGCTTCCGCAAGGGTTTTCCACAAATGCCTGTCTTTTGCTTTTTTTTCTGCTCTTGCCCAAGTGAGCCCTCTATTGCTCAACATCCTTTCTGTTGTTATTCTCCATGTCTCTTTTGGTCTACCCTTACTTCTGTTCCCCTGTGGTGTCCGTCTTAGTGCTGTTTTTGGTAGTGAGTTGTCAGTCATTCGGAGCACATGTCCCAACCATCGCCATCGTCTTTCCTCAATAATTACTGTCAGTGGCTTCATCTGCATTTCTGCGAACAAGATGTTATTTCTTATGGTGTTTGGCCAAAATATTTGTCTAATTCTTCGTAAACATTTAGGCTGGAAAGAATTCAACTTGTTTTCTATTGTTTTGGTGATTTTCCAGCATTCACTTCCATAGAGTAGTACACTTAGAACATTACTCTTAAATATCCTGATTTTCGTATGTATGCTTAGTTTTTTTGATTTCCATATAATCTGCAGCATTGCAAAAGCCTGGTTTGCTCTAGTAAGTCTGCTGTTGGTGTCCTCTGTGCTGTCTCCATTTTCTACTACTCTACTGCCAAGGTATACAAATTCATTGACCTCCTCCACTAACTTGCTATATATATATATATATATATATAACAGAAATAAAGAGAGGCAATCATAGAAGAAGGCTGGCAGATTTAGACAGATGATCATGCAGGAAAACGGACAGATCTAGACAAACGATCATACATGAAAGCTGACACACTTAGATAAGCGATTATGCAAGAAAACTGACACATGTATGCAGACTTCAAGAGAAGAGGAACTTAAAAGGTACCATCACTAACCTTTAGAAAATGGTAGACAACTCAGCTTATTCATTTTTGTCCAATCTTTGCTCAGTTAATGTTCCTGATCCCAGACTTTGCTCAGTTAATGTTCCTGATCGCAGACTTTGCTCAGTTAATGTTGCTGGTCCCAGTCTTTGCTCAGTTAATGTTGCTGGTCCTAGTCTTTGCTAAGTTAATGTTTTTGGTTTATAGGTGTAGTTGAGCTGTAAAAAAAAAAAACACACGAGCGTGTGAAGATTTTAGTAAAATTTTTTAGAAGAAAGTGGTGGGAGTTTGGGAGAGGGGGCGTTGTGTATGAAAGCAAATAAACGGGAGAAGAAAGTGGTGGGAGTTTGGGAGGGGGGGCGTTGTGTATGAAAGCAAATAAACGGGAGAAGAAAGTGGTGGGAGTTTGGGAGGGGGGGGCGTTGTGTATGAAAGCAGATAAACGGGGGAAGAAAGTGGTGGGAGTTTGGGAGGGGGGGGCGTTGTGTAAGAAAGCAGATAAACGGGAGAAGAAAGTGGTGGGAGTTTGGGAGGGGGGGCGTTGTGTATGAAAGCAAATAAACGGGAGAAGAAAGTGGTGGGAGTTTGGGAGGGGGGGGCGTTGTGTATGAAAGCAGATAAACGGGGGAAGAAAGTGGTGGGAGTTTGGGAGGGGGGGCGTTGTGTATGAAAGCAGATAAACGGGAGAAGAAAGTGGTGGGAGTTTGGGAGGGGGGGGGCGTTGTGTATGAAAGCAGATAAACGGGAGAAGAAAGTGGTGGGAGTTTGGGAGGGGGGGGCGTTGTGTATGAAAGCAGATAAACGGGAGAAGAAAGTGGTGGGAGTTTGGGAGGGGGGGGCGTTGTGTATGAAAGCAGATAAACGGGAGAAGAAAGTGGTGGAGTTTGGGAGGGGGGGGCGTTGTGTATGAAAGCAAATAAACGGGAGAAGAAAGTGGTGGGAGTTTGGGAAGGGGGGGGCGTTGTGTATGAAAGCAGATAAACGGGGGAAGAAAGTGGTGGGAGTTTGGGGGGGGGGGGCGTTGTGTATGAAAGCAGATAAACGGGAGAAGAAAGTGGTGGGAGTTTGGGAGGGGGGGCGTTGTGTAAGAAAGCAGATAAACGGGAGAAGAAAGTGGTGGGAGTTTGGGAGGGGGGGGGCGTTGTGTATGAAAGCAGATAAACGGGAGAAGAAAGTGGTGGGAGTTTGGGAGGGGGGGGGCGTTGTGTAAGAAAGCAGATAAACGGGAGAAGAAAGTGGTGGGAGTTTGGGAGGGGGGGGGCGTTGTGTATGAAAGCAGATAAACGGGGGAAGAAAGTGGTGGGAGTCTGGGATGGGGGAGGCTTTGTGTAAGAAAGCAGATAAACGGGAGAAGAAAGTGATGGGAGTTTGGGAGGGGGGGCGTTGTGTAAGAAAGCAGATAAACGGGAGAAGAAAGTGGTGGGAGTTTGGGAGGGGGGGGGCGTTGTGTATGAAAGCAGATAAACGGGAGAAGAAAGTGGTGGGAGTTTGGGAGGGGGGGGGCGTTGTGTAAGAAAGCAGATAAACGGAGAAGAAAGTGGTGGGAGTTTGGGAGGGGGGGGCGTTGTGTATGAAAGCAGATAAACGGGGGAAGAAAGTGGTGGGAGTCTGGGATGGGGGAGGCTTTGTGTAAGAAAGCAGATAAACGGAGAAGAAAGTGATGGGATTTGGGAGGGGGGGGGCTTTGTGTAAGAAAGCAGATAAACGGGGGAAGAAAGTGGTGGGAGTTTTGGAGAGGGGAGCTTTGTGTATGAAAGCAGATAAACGGGGGAAGAAAGTGGTGGGAGTTTGGGAGAGGGGGGCGTTGTGTATGAAAGCAGATAAACGGGGGAAGAAAGTGGTGGGAGTCTTGGATGGGGGAGGCTTTGTGTAAGAAAGCAGATAAACGGGAGAAGAAAGTGATGGGAGTTTGGGAGGGGGGGGGCTTTGTCTATGAAAGCAGATAAACGGGGGAAGAAAGTGGTGGGAGTTAGGGAGAGGGGAGCTTTGTGTATGAAAGCAGATAAACGGGGGAAGAAAGTGGTGGGAGTTTGGGAGAGGGGGGCGTTGTGTATGAAAGCAGATAAACGGGGGAAGAAAGTGGTGGGAGTTTGGGAGAGGGGGGCGTTGTGTATGAAAGCAGATAAACGCTGGAAGAAAGTGGTGGGAGTTTGGGAAGGGATGCTTTGTGTATGAAAGCAGATCAACGGGGGAAGAAAGTGGTGGGAGTTTGAGAAGGGGGGGGGGGGGCTTTGTGTATGAAAGCAGATAAACAGAGGAAGAAAGCTAGTGGGAGTTTGGGGGGGGAGGGTTTGTGTATGAAAGCAGATAAACGGGGGAAGAAAGCTGGTGGGAGTTTGGGGGGGGGGGGGTTGTGTAAGAAAGCAGATAAACAGGGGAAGAAAAGTGGTGGGAGTTTGGGGGGGGGGGCTTTGTGTATGAAAGCAGATAATCAGAGGAAGAAAGCTGGTGGGAGTTTGAAGGGGAGGGACTGTCCCCAGCTGATAAAACACTTCTCAGGCCCCCAGACCCTAATTACCACGCCCACGACTGTTAGCGGGCATGCTCAGCCACATTTCTCATACTTTATTACCCACCATGAGCACGCTTGGCAAATTCTTGTCTTGATATCCTCTTAGACTTCGATAGTTTTCTTTCCTTGTCTTCCTCTGTCTCTCTTTCTGTTTATATTTCGTGTTATCACAAAGTTTTCTAGTACTTCATTTTTCATTATTATGAGAGAGAATTTAAAACAAAAAATAGAGGTAGCATGCTCAGTAGTGTCGGTAACTGGGCGCAAATGAATATAACAGTTATATTATTTCTCCACGTAGTCCCCCTACAGGTCAATGACCTTCTTGTGTAGTTATTCCTGCAGGTCTATGAACTTCTTGTATGGTTCCCCCTGCAGGTCGTTGACCTTCTTGTATATTTCCCCCTGCAGGTGGTTGAACTTCTTGTATAGTTCCCCTTGCAGGTGGTTGAACTTCTTGTATAGTTCCCCCTGCAGGTGAATGAACTTCTTTTATAGTTCCCCTTGCAGGTGGATGAACTTTTTCTATAGTTCCCCCTGTAGGTGGATGAACATTTTGTATAGTTCCCCCTGCAGGTGGATGAACTTCTTGTATAGTTCCCCCTGCAGGTGGATGAACTTCTTGTATAGCTCCCGCAGCAGGTGGATGAACTTCTTGTATAGTTCCCCCTGCAGGTGGATGAACTTCTTGTATAGTTCCCCCTGCAGGTGGATGAACGTCTTGTATAGTTCCCCCTGCAGGTGGATGAACCCCTTGTATAGCTCCCCTGCAGGTGGATGAACTTCTTGTATAGTTCCCCCCGCAGATGAATGAATTCCTTTTATAGTCCCACCTGCACATCGATGAACATCTTGTATAGTTCCTCCTGCAGAGTGATGCATAGTTCCACCAGTTTCTTAATTCCCTGGGAAAAGAAGCTTTTCGGCAGCCCCAGAAACCAGCTCTGTATCGCTTCCTTCACCTCATCATCAAAGGTGAACCGTAGACCGCACAGAACCTCTTTAAGTAGATAGAAGATGTGATGAATACATGGCAAAAGGTCAGGGCTGTAGGGAGGGTGAGGAAAACGATCAAACCACAGCCGCCGTATCGCCTTCACTGTTGTAGTGCTGCATGGACAGGTGCGCTATCATGGTTCCAGATCTGCATAACATTTGCTCTTCCCGCTTTAAATCATTTTACCTGTTTATAAACGTTCCGTTAAAACCAGGAATTTTTTTTCATGCTGATCCAGCATCTCACAGAGAATCTCAGGAGGCTTCACTCCCTTTGCTCAAAGAAATTTTGCTACGGAGCCTTTTTCAACTGTGGTTCAATCTGGCAGCTCTGGGTCCACGTTTGTTTGATCTTTTAAACGAGAGTATGAGAAGCGCTGGGCTGCTCAAGCTACCCAGCAGACATTGCGAATGCATCATAGTACTTGAGATTCTATCCGTTGTCGTTGACGTGAAATGCTCAAATTGCGGTTACTTTTTGACTCCCCCTCGTATATCCAATGAATTCTTTTCGTCCTTTTTTTTCCCTCGTGGACATAAACAGACTCATTATTTCCATTATTTTACTTGTTGTCCCACTTTCCTAATGTATTATTTTAACTGTCAGTGTTGCTCTTAACATTCTTCTGAGAAACCGTATTTCTGGTGTCTCTTTAATCTTTGCAATGGTCTGTTTATTGTCTACGTCTCACTTCCATCGAGAAGCGTTCAATCATTGTATTATCAGTCTTTTTCCTGAAACTCAGTGGCAGAGTCTGACAGCGTAAAATGGATGTCCTTGCAGAAAAATACAGGGAAAATATTTTAGACAATTTCACTGACATAAGACCAATCTCATTCTATGAGAAGTCGTTAGTCCTATTCAGAACAGTTCGCACTCTGATATATATATATATATATATACTATGACTCTATATATACAGGTTGACGATATAAACTGACTCTTGTATATATATATATATATATATATATACTATGACTCTATATATACAGGTTGACGATATAAACTGAGTCTTGTATATATATATATATATACTATGACTCTATATATACAGGTTGACGATATAAACTGACTCTTGTATATATATATATATATACTATGACTCTATATATACAGGTTGACGATATAAACTGAGTCTTGTATATATAGAGTGAAGATATAGACTGACTTTTTATATATAAACTAAAAATATAGACTGACTCTTGCATTTATAAAGACTGACTCTTGTGTATATATAGACTGATGATAGTCGCCAAAGAAAGTGAACAGAAAGGCCTTACTTTGAACATCAAAAAGACAGTGACTATGGTTATATCTAAGAAACAGAATCCACCAGCATGCAATATAAAATTAAATGGAAATATTCTAAAGCACGTGCAGAAATTCAAATACCTTGGAGCAGTAATAACTTCAGATGGGAAATGCACAACAGAAATAAGGAACATAATAGGCCAAGCAAAGCCTGCATTTCAGAGAATGAGAAACATATTAACCAGCACATCAATGAATGTTAGAAAACGAGTCCTAAAATGCTATATTGAACCTATCTTGTTATATGGAAGTGAATCATGGACAATAGGCAAGTCTGCACAAAAATCATTGGAAGCAGCATAATGTGGTTTATTAGAAGAATGTTGCGAATCCCATGGACAGCAAAAATAACTAATGAAGAATGTATGAGAAGAGCTGGAGAGACAAAAAAACCTTGTTAAAAAGATAAGAGAGAGACAATGTACTTTCATAGGACATGCAATGAGAAGAGGGGGCATTGAAAATATTATAACAACAGGAAAAAATAGAAGGAAGAAGATGAAGAGGAAGACCAAGAGAAATGATACTGGACAGTCTGACGGGATGGTGTGAGAGGAGATCACCAACGGAGCTGATGACCTGCATGAAGGATCGTGTACTCTGGAGAAGCATAATAGCCAACGCCAGTCGGCACGGCACCTGATGATGATAATGATGATGGTATAGGCTGACTCTTGTATATACACTGACGATAAAGACTGATTCGCCAACAACAAAAAAGTTTGATGAAACCCTTAAATAATATGTGATGATGATACGATTTATATGTTTATTTTAGTGATAGTAGTTGATAGTAATTAATACTAACAATAATAATTACAGCAAATTTTTCTTCACAAATTATAATCAACATTAGAAAAAATCACTCCAACTTACTTAAAATCTGTGATATGGCAAGAAGCAGAGAAACATACGTGTATATTATAGTTTGTCCAAACTAATATAACAGCTTTTTTATATCCGTTTTCAATTTTGCCATAATTTTAGTGTGGGGGAAATTCCACAGATCTTAGATAAAACAATCTTTCGCTGGAAGTGTCGAGTTCTCACGTTGTCCACGTTCGCTGAAAGTGTTGAGTGAGTTCTCACGTTGTCCACGTTCTCTGAAAGTGTTGAGTGAGTTCTCACATTAAGTCCACGTTCGCTGAAAGTGTTGAGTGAGTTCTCACATTAAGTCCACGTTCTCTGAAAGTGTCGAGTTCTCACGTTGTCCACGTTCTCTGAAAGTGTTGAGTGAGTTCTCACGTTGTCCACGTTCTCTGAAAGTGTTGAGTGAGTTCTCACGTTGCCCATGTTCGCTGAAAGTGTTGAGTGAGTTCTCACATTAAGTCCACGTTCGCTGAAAGTGTTGAGTGAGTTCTCACGTTGTCCACGTTCTCTGAAAGTGTTGAGTGAGTTCTCACATTAAGTCCACGTTCTCTGAAAGTGTTGAGTGAGTTCTCACATTAAGTCCACGTTCTCTGAAAGTGTTGAGTGAGTTCTCACATTAAGTCCACGTTCTCTGAAAGTGTTGAGTGAGTTCTCACATTAAGTCCACGTTCGCTGAAAGTGTTGAGTGAGTTCTCACATTAAGTCCACGTTCTCTGAAAGTGTTGAGTGAGTTCTCACATTAAGTCCACGTTCGCTGAAAGTGTTGAGTGAGTTCTCACATTAAGTCCACGTTATCTGAAAGTGTTGAGTAAGTTCTCACATTAAGTCCACGTTCGCTGAAAGTGTTGAGTAAGCTCTCACATTAAGTTCACTTTCGTCGAAATAGCTGAGTATTATTTTCACATATAATCCGCTAAAAAATACATAACTTTCGTAAATGATAATTTACACGTAGGATACACCGATACAGCGCAGTATTTCATGTGGTATCATTTATTGATTGAATCAGCAATCAAAATATGATTCTGTAGCGTAATGCTTAGCCGTGCTGAGATAGAAAGGTGATGTATTTGATGTCCTGTTACTGTTATCAGTTCTTCACGTGATAACAACGAGAAGTGTCTTTTCATATCCAGGCCTTCGACTTAGTGTGGCCCTCCCTGCCTCACCTTCCTCCTTGTATGTGGGAAGTTTCAAGGGCTGTAATGCTTGTCTATGTAACGAGGACAGGCTTCTGATGATCTGAGAAGGTCTTTGTATGTTTCGATCATGCTCTAAAAATTGATTTATCAGCTGTCGTCCTTACAGCTAAATAGTAATCCACCATCTGCTACACATGTACTAATCATTGCTACAATTACATGTCATTTCCTTTCATCTTAGACTGAAAGGCAGCATCCAGGACTATCTCTGTATACAACTTCAGCTTACGCAATAAAAATAATTATACATTTATAAAACCATTTAACAAAAGCAGGGAAAGACAATCTGATATTCTTTGGTACAGTTTTACAGCAAAAAAGGGAAACAACTAGGTCAGCGTACAGAAAAATAACGAACGTAAATAGGTAAGATTTTTGTAAAACTTGAAGTACTTTACATGTGAGAGAAACGAGGACCACAGGTGTAAATTCAATAGGATCACAGTGCGGTCTTGGTGAAGAAGAAGAAGAAGAAGACATGTGAGAGAAATAAATATAAATAGCATAGAAATTAACTAGAAACTAAAATAGTCCGGGACTCTCTTTCCTTGTATCTTTTCATAGTATATGCAGTCCTCGGAATACGAACGTTCGACTTATATACAACTCATAGTTACGAACGACTATTATGGAGAAAATTCGAGTTACATACAGTGGTTTGTAATAACAAACAGGCGCTACTTTGGGTGGTGCCTCAAAACAATGCCTGCCTACAATGGTTCATCCCTTTTATTTAACGTCTTTTTGCATTGAAAAGTATACTGTATACTACGAGAAACATTTAAATAATTAAAGTTAAATGTGAATGGTACATAGCTTTCGCGACTTATGTACAAATTCGACTTACGAACAGATTTAGAAACAGAACTCGTTCGTAAACCGGGGACTGCCTCTATTTTCCTTTCTCTCACGTCTAAAGTTTTCAAGGCTAACCCTGCCTGCCCTGTTGCCTTACTTTAACATTCTTAGGCCACGCATTTAGATCACAGAGAATCTGACAATCACTGGAGAAGTCTAGGAAAAAAAAAGAAGAGGTAATTATTTGTGTAATTATTTGGGAACGGATCAATAAAATGACTTTGGAAAAGAAAAACAAATATATCTCTGATCTGATATACAAAGGTCTACTTCTTTCGGTACAACACTTAGGGCAAAAATTAAACTGTAGATATATGATCAAGTCTGCACGGCTGAAAGGATTTTTTTCATCTTTTTTCAGCTTTTATTGTTTCTTTCCACTCAATCTCCCCGCGAATAACAAGTACTGATAACACATGCTTAAATCATTTATCGCGATTAAAATATTCACGAAACCTGGTACCGCCGATACAAAGGAGAATATCCAACAGTCTTCATTAGTTTTTATTTTTTTGTTTTGTTTTGTTTTTGTTTCTCTTACATTTACGATTATTTTGTTTATGGAAAATGTACCTCCCTTTTCTTCCAAACCCATGGAACTGCCAGCTGATGTTCTTTGCGGCCAATGCGATGAAGATGTTGAAGGCACAGTATAGTGTCGGATTGGGAGCGGGTTATGGTGGTTAGTTTTTCAGCTCCTGAGTGGATATAACTACCAGTAGTAGTCTGCAATTTTTTTTTATTAGACTCTACCACCATTACCATGGCAACTATGGCGATATCTAACCCGTGGGACAAGATAGGGCTGCTATTTGGGGGTACCAAGGGAGAGGCAGGACAGGTCAGATAACGGGGTCTCGAACTCCGAAACGCTGGCATGTCAGCTATGAGTCACTGACTACCAAATGGGACAGCTTCTTTGCCCTTATAGAACATGCATAAGCTGTTAGTAAGATAAATACAGTAGCTACCGTCTGACGTGTATGTAATGGCTGCAAGGCTTCACAATTAGACTGACCTCAGATACAAAGTACTTTCGTTATCTTATCCAGTTACCGTACTTGTTGTTGTAAACGTGCGAGCAGATTAAGCGGACGCTGTAACAAGATTTCACTTAGTCTACACGCGCCAGTCTTCGCCATGATTTAATACTAACAAAAGCAACCGTATGTTGTAGTTGATATTACGAGCAGAACTTTTCATGGAATCCGATACTTAAGGATTTCCCAGATAATTAACATAATTAATAGGGATTTCCGTTCTTATTTAAGGAAAAAAGAAAAAAAAAACATTGTCACGTGTTGGATAAACCCGTCTCTTCAAGCTTAGTTTGGTTTCTAAAAATATATATGTAAATGGGAAAATGTAGAACTCATTAATTAATGGCCAGAATATGTTTATTATTTTTTATTTAATATTTGGGAAGGGTATTACTTTGAACATTTCTGTTCTGTTTTTTTATGTTTAATTTGTCAGTGGAAAGTTTTAGTAGCACGTGGATTTATGTCATTTTCAATCTGTTTGATATGTTTAGAATAGACGTAGATTTTCTCTTTCCCTTCTTTCTTTCTTTCTTTCTTCCTTCCTTTGTTTGTTTGTTTCTTCCTTCCTTTGTTTGTTTGGTTGTTTGTTTCTTTCTTTCTTCCTTCTTTTGTTTGTTTGTTTGTTTCTTTCTTCCTTCCTTTGTTTGTTTGTTTGTTTGTTTCTTTCTTTCTTTCTTTCTTCCTTCCTTTGTTTGTTTGTTTGTTTGTTTCTTCCTTCCTTTGTTTGTTTGTTTGTTTCTTTTCTTCTTTCTTCCTTCCTTTGTTTGTTTGTTTGTTTCTTTCTTCCTTCCTTTGTTTGTTTGTTTGTTTCTTTCTTCCTTCCTTCCTTTGTTTGTTTGTTTGTTTGTTTGTTTCTTTCTTTCTTCCTTCCTTTGTTTGTTTGTTTGTTTCTTTCTTTCTTCCTTTGTTTGTTTGTTTCTTTCTTTCTTTCTTCCTTCTTTTGTTTGTTTGTTTCTTTCTTTCTTTCTTCCTTTGTTTGTTTGTTTGTTTGTTTCTTCCTTCCTTTGTTTGTTTGTTTGTTCCTTCCTTTGTTTGTTTGTTTGTTTGTTTCTTCCTTCCTTTGTTTGTTTGTTTGTTCCTTCCTTTGTTTGTTTGTTTGTTTCTTTCTTCCTTCCTTTGTTTGTTTGTTTGTTTCTTTCTTTCTTGTAATTTTTCTGTTTCTATTTTATTCTTGTTTCTTTCTTCATCTCTTCCCCCCTTCCTCTCTCTCTCTCTCTCTCTCTCTCTCTCTCTCTCTCTCTCTCTTTCTTTGCCTCAACTTTTCTTTTCATAAAGTTAAAAACGGATTTCTATATGTATATCAAATGACCCTGACTAACTTCTTTTCTATCTATCTTTTCTTCTTCTTGTTCTTCTTGTTCTTGTTCTTGTTTTTCTTCTTCTTGTTCTTCTTATTCTTGTTCTTCTTCTTCTTGTTCTTCTTCTTCTCTCTCTCCCTTTCTCTCTCTCTCCCCTCCTCGTTTTGTAACATTTTCCCACAAGTTAGTTCTGTTTTTATTGGTAATGTAATAAAGATAGTTGACTATGAGCCTAGTTGTAACACCCCCCCCCCCCTCATTGTTTTTAAAAATTTGAATTGTGACAACTACCGAAACTTAACCATAGAGACCCACTCTCAGATCACCAACCACAGAGAACCACTTTCAGACTACAACCTCAGAGAACCGCTCTCAGACTACCAACCTCACAGATCCACTCTCATGGCACCAATCTCAGAGAACCACTCTCAGGCCGTTCCACTACCCTACCAGAACACATCGAACCACTTCTGTGATCACATGTAGAAACTTATGTATGATGTCACCCACCATGCTTCGAAACCAGTCCCTAATCATTTCAATGGCACCAACCACAGAGGCAAACCTGATTTTCTGGTAACAGCCATCAAACAATGCCATGCCGATGAAAGAAGCCGCCTAGGGGTTGAGAATCGCTAGATTCAGGTATACGGTACGCTGAAACCACATGGTTTGAACTCGCAATTCAGTTACACCTATAATTTCCCTTTCCCACAATCATATTCCCTCTGCACCAAGTTCCACTCCTTTCTCACTTGCTACACATACCTCAAAACCTCACTACGGCATCAGATTACAACCCCTCTACCTCAACTGCAATCATCTACTCCAGTTTCTTCAAGCTAGATTTCCATTATATCACTCTCTCCCCTTTCTGCGTCATCCTCCCCCCCCCCTCCTCCCATTGGAATCATATCATACAAGACAAGTCTCCATTTAAACATTCTCAGCACTCCACCAAGCGCATTTCTGGGCACAGCCTCTTATAAACCACAGCTAAGTTCTCCATTTATTTTATTTATTCTATTTTGTTCCATTCCTACTTTGAAAACAGCATTCATGTGAATTTATATTTTATCTTCTCTCTCTCTATTTCTTCGTCCGGTGTGTTTTTGAATGATGAAGGTTCACACCGAAACATCACAGCTGTGTATTCGTTAAGTAATAAAGCTGTTCCTACTTTTTTCCTAGTTTATACATTTTGTTATCATAGCTTTACTGCAATGGTTTCCATGGTTATATACTTATTTGTATATACTTATACTCTAATTATTTGCGTGTTCGAAATTTTTTTTGGCCATTATGTCTCTTACTTAAGAGATTCACCTAACAAAGTGTCAGTTACTTAACTCAGACCTGGTTTACGCGACCTACATCACCCAAACAAATAACTTCGACCAACGAGCCGTAGGTCGATTTTATCAATCCCTCACTACGACAAATCTTGAGATTGTGTACCCTTACCGGAAGTGTTAACACTGCTTCCGCTATAATCATCTACACGTGAAGTCTTTCTGACCTGCTGGTTTGAGTAATACTGGCCAAGCCACACTCTTTACTTCTCTGTGATGTATTTTCTTTTAGGTATTTTTCTTTCTTTTTTTATATCGAACTTACATTTCTTCATACTAATAAACACGTTCAGTTTGCGAAATATTTAAAGGAAGAAGCAGAAAGAAATGAAAAGAAAAGAAGAAAGAAAGAAAAAGAAAGAAAAACAGAAAGAAGGAAAAAAACAAAGGAAAGCAAAAAGAAAGAAAGAAAGGAAAAAAAGAAAGAAAGGAAAAACGAAAGAAAAAAGAAAAACAAAAGAAAGAAAAAAGAAAGAAAGAAAGGAAAAAAGAATGAATGAAAGAAAGAAAGAAAAAACAGAAAGAATGAAAAAAGAAAGAGAAAGAAAGAAAGAAAAAAAAAACAGAAAGAATGAAAAAAGAAAGAAATAGAAAGAAAGAAAGAAAAAGAAAGAAAGAAAGAAGGAAAAGAAAGAACGAAAAGACGTATAAAACGATGACAACTGTTGAAGATGATAATGACGATTATTATGACGATA
The DNA here is from genome assembly GCA_009760885.1 of Achatina immaculata. Taxonomy (NCBI): domain Eukaryota; kingdom Metazoa; phylum Mollusca; class Gastropoda; order Stylommatophora; family Achatinidae; genus Lissachatina; species Lissachatina immaculata. The sequence goes on from CM019698.1 coordinate 38,013,932, forward strand.
ATAATAAAAAAAACATACTAATTTTTCTAAAGTCTCACTGACATTCAATAAAACTAAAATTTATTACAGTTTCATCATATCTATAATCCAGGTTCTGGATTCTCGCGTATAAACAATATCTAGCATCTCTTAAATTCGGAAACAACGACATAAAGAATGACCGGGGGAAGAAAAAAAACCCAAACTTTCAATTACCCCTACTGGATGGGAGATTGTCAGGAAATCCCCCATCACTGTGTCACTTCAGATTTACTTACTCACGCTCCACCCCCCAGCGAGTTGTGGCTGAACAGTCTGCTCGCGAGGATCTTCAGGATGTTGAAAACATCGTTTTCCCTCTTTGTCTGTCTCGTGTTTTGTGGGGATATCCCACATCAATTTTTCTTTTCAGAATTAACTCTTTCAGATCCGGTGGTTTTTTGTTTGTTTGTTTGTTTGTTTTTTTGTTTTTTGTTTGTTTTTGGGTGAGTACTTTCTGTGGCCGAAGTGAATGGTGAGCAAGCAAATAAGTGATACTTTGAAGCTCAAAATAAGAAAGAGCGAAATATACAAGAAAAAGAGGGTTTTTTTTTAAACTTCATTTTGCTGTATCCAAAGAAATGAAACGATAAAGAAGAAATGCTTCAGGTTTCCTGCAAGCTGGAGGAAGGAAGAGCGAGAGAACGAGAAAGATGATTTAGACTTGTCGACACCATCACAAGATGGGCGGGATTTTGTCTGGTAATGTTCAGGGAACAGGAGAAGGTGGAAATTCATTATATAACTCAACCTTGTACTACGCCATTAAACTCTGACTGAAGATTAAATAACTGAACCTGGTAGTACGCAAATAAACTCTGGGTGGAGATTATATAACAGAACCTGGTACTACGCTCATAAACTGTGGCTGGAGATTACATAACAGAACCTGGTACTACGCTCATAAACTGTGGCTGGAGATTACATAACAGAACCTGGTACTACGCTCATAAACTCTGGCTGGAGATTACATAACAGAACATGATACTACGCTCATAAACTGTGGCTGGAGATTATATAACAGAACCTGATACTACGCCATTAAACTCTGTCTGGAGATTATATAACAGAACCTGGTACTACGCTAATAAAATCTGGCTGGAGATTATATAACAGAACATTATCCTACGTTCATAAACTGTGGCTGGAGATTATATAACAGAACCTGGTACTACGCTAATAAAATCTGGCTGGAGATTATATAACAGAACCTTATCCTACGCTCATAAACTCTGGCTGGAGATTATATAACAGAACCTGGTACTACGCTAATAAAATCTGGCTGGAGATTATATAACAGAACCTGGTACTACGCTCATAAACTGTGGCTGGAGATTACATAACAGAACCTGGTACTACGCTCATAAACTGTGGCTGGAGATTACATAACAGAACCTGGTACTACGCTCATAAACTGTGGCTGGAGATTATATAACAGAACATGATACTACGCTCATAAACTGTGGCTGGAGATTATATAACAGAACCTGGTACTACGCTAATAAACTCTGTCTGGAGATTATATAACAGAACCTGGTACTACGCTAATAAACTCTGGTTGGAGATTATATAACAGAACCTGATACTACGCCATTAAACTCTGTCTGGAGATTATATAACAGAACCTAGTACTACGCTAATAAAATCTGGCTGGAGATTATATAACAGAACCTGCTACTACGCTCATAAACTCTGGCTGGAGATTATATAACAGAACCTTATACTACGCTCATAAAATGTGGCTGGAGATTATATAACAGAACCTGGTACTACCAGACCCTACCTGACTTCGAGTCAGTGATTCTGACCCTACCTGACTTTGAGTCAATTATCCAGACCCTACCTGACTTTAAGTCAATGATCCAGACCCTACCTGATTTCGAGTCACTGATCCAGACCCTACCTGACTTCGAGTCAGTGATCCAGACCCTACCTGACTTTAAGCCAATGATCCAGACCCTACCTGACTTTGAGTCAATGATCCAGACCCTACCTGACTTCGAGTCAGTGATCCAGACCCTACCTGACATCGAGTAAGTGATCCAGACCATATCTGACTTCGAGTCAGTGATCCAGACCCTACCTATATTCGTGTCAGTGATCCAGACCCTACCTGATTTCGATTCAGTGTTCCAGACCCTACCTGACATCGAGTCAGTGATCCAGACCTTACATGACTTCGAGTCAGTGATCCAGACCCTAACAGACTTCGAGTAAGTGATCCAGACCCTACCTGATTTCGAGTCAGTGATCCAGACCCTACCTGACTTCGAGTCAGTGTTCCAGACCCTACCTGATTTCGAGTCAGTGATCCAGACCCTACCTGACTTCGAGTCAGTGTTCCAGACCCTACCTGACTTCGAGTCAGTGTTCGCTGATAACAAGTTCGTCAGTAAGAACATAGCCAAAGAGCCTGAGATGTCTGTGATGTGCCTGGTTGTGGAGGTAATGAACAATCTCAGACCTGCAGCTCTCTGAAGTGTATCCCCCACAGTACTCGGCGCACCAACATCATCATCATGTGGTCTCTCCAGTACGAAGGTTAACATTAATGAATCTCCCCTCCCTCCCTTGATGGCGTACTCAGCCACGCTGTATCTTGCCCAACCTCTTTGCCAATTTCCCATCTGTACCTCTGTCTATTGTATATTTTTTTTCCTTCCACCTTTCATTCTGTTATGGTTTTCAGTATTTTGTTATGTCTTTTGATGTGGTCAATGTGTTATGTTTTCTTGGCCCTTATTTCTCTGAGAAGTTCATGTTCCACCTGTACTTGTTCTAATACTTGTACTCATGTTCTCTTCATTTTCCATGATATACCTTGTACATGTTCTAATACTTGTACTCATATTATCTTCATTTTCCATGATATACCTTGTACTTGTTCTAATACTTGTACTCATATTATCTTCATTTTCAATGATATGCCTTGTACATGTTCTAATACTTGTACTCATGTTATCTTCATTTTCCATGAAATATCTTGTAGTTGTTCTAATACTTGTACTCATGTTATCTTCATTTTCCATGAAATATCTTGTAGTTGTTCTAATACTTGTACTCATGTTATCTTCAATTTCCATGAAATATCTTGTAGTTGTTCTAATACTTGTACTCATGTTATCTTCAATTTCCATGAAATATCTTGTAGTTGTTCTAATACTTGTACTCATGTTATCTTCAATTTCCATGAAATATCTTGTAGTTGTTCTAATACTTGTACTCATGTTATCTTCAATTTCCATGAAATATCTTGTAGTTGTTTTAATACTTGTACTCATGTTATCTTCAATTTCCATGAAATATCTTGTAGTTGTTCTAATACTTGTACTCATGTTATCTTCATTTTCCATGAAATATCTTGTAGTTGTTCTAATACTTGTACTCATGTTATCTTCATTTTCCATGAAATATCTTGTACTTGTTCTAATACATGTACTCATGTTCTCTTCATTTTCCATGATATGCCTTGTA
>CM019698.1:38019923-38207423 GCA_009760885.1 Achatina immaculata
TGTTCTATAATACGGTGCTTATTTCTTTCTTATTAAGCAATATACCAACAGCCCGCGATGTGTCATTAATATGCCTGTCTTTTATCCGTTTGCTTATTTTTGTCCGCTGATAAACCAAGCCTACTTAAAAATCAACATCAGACCGGCTGGTAGAAAACAGTTAATAGAGAAAAAAAATTACATACAAACCCTACATATAAAACTCCATTACTTTTTCATATAGTCGCCACACACTATTAGGCACGTGTCCTAATGTATATTTTTGCAATCTGTGTTCAAAGAAAGGTTCCGCCAAGGTATTCAGCCGGTTGTTTACTCCGTCCATGAGTAACCAAATCACTCTGTGACAATTCAAAGCAGACATGTCCTCGAATTTGAGAAATTTCATCAGAATAAAATCGTAAACGACCATTTTATGCACGACTCGGTCGACCTTTTTGAGCGACTTCATCAGTGACAGATGAGTGTGGCCCTTGTCCCCACTTGTCATGCACATCCGTTGATTGTGGCCCTTGTCCCCACTTGTCATGCACATCAGTTGAGTGTGGCCCTTGTCCCCACTTGTCATGCACATCAGTTGAGTGTGGCCCTTGTTCCCACTTGTCATGCACATCAGTTGAGTGTGGCCCTTGTCCCCACTTGTCATGCACATCAGTTGAGTGTGGCCCTTGTCCCCACTTGTCATGCACATCAGTTGAGTGTTTCCCTTGTCCCCACTTGTCATAGACAACAGTTGAGTGTGGCCCTTGTTCCCACTTGTCATGCACATCAGTTGAGTGTTTCCCTTGTCCCCACTTGTCATAGACAACAGTTGAGTGTGGCCCTTGTTCCAACTTGTCATGCACATCAGTTGAGTGTGGCCCTTGTCCCCACTTGTCATGCACATCAGTTGAGTGTTTCCCTTGTCCCCACTTGTCATGCACATCAGTTGAATGTGGCCCTTGTCCCCACTTGTCATGCACATCAGTTGAGTGTTTCCCTTGTCCCCACTTGTCATGCACATCAGTTGAGTGTTTCCCTTGTCCCCACTTGTCATGCACATCAGTTGAATGTGGCCCTTGTCCCCACTTGTCATGCACATCAGTTGAGTGTGTCCCTTATCCCCACTTGTCATGCACATCAGTTGAGTGTGGCCCTTGTCCCCACTTGTCATGCACATCAGTGCAGCCATCCTTGAATTCTGCACTAATCATTCACAGACTTCTCCTCAGTGTATTTTTGAGAACTAGTTATCCCTGCCATTCTCCTGACAGACTACTGTGTGTTTACGAGGAGACAGACGAACGTCTTGGTCAGCAACCGTTGACCAGCCTTAAAGAAAGAAGGTCAGTCTCAGCAAACCCACTGAAGGAAGGAATTAGATGGATTATTGTTCTGGAAAAGCTTTCCCTATTTCAAGAATTTGGTTGGATGGCTTTCTCTATTTCAAGAGTTCGGCCGTACTCTTCTCTATTTCAAGAACTGGGCCAGATGGCTTTACCTATTTCAAGAATTGGGCCGTATCTTTCTCTATTTCAGAAACTAAGCCAGATGGCTGGTCCTGTTTCAAGAATGGAGGAGGGCCAGCATTTGAAGAAAGCATAATCACTAATCAAAATAATAGGGCTGGGACGGGTTTGTGGTTGGGAGAACAGTTATTCCACCGTCTTACAGAATTTAGATTGGTCGCCCTCTCTGGCTAATGTTTACTGACTGCTGTCTGACTGACTGAGCACTGAGTCTTGGGCCCAGAGAAAGATCAGGACACCCAATGAAACTATCCTGATAAGCGTAACTCATTGACTGAAATAAAAAATAAACAGAAGAAACAAAGATGGAAGCCTGTTCTATAAAGTGTATTAACAATCATCACAACAATTGTGATGTTTTCCTGTTACAAAAAACCAATGCATCATCAAGAAAGCAATAAATTATGTTATTTTATATCTAAACTTGACAGTCCAGAGACAGGAGTGATGTTTATGATGCTATTAAGTGAATTTATATCCAGAAGTTTTGTGGGTTGTTGTGTTTTGTTTTGTTTTAATTCATAAATATTCCAAACATTGTTATTCGGGATGGTATATATTCTAGATCTGGTAGTGTCAGTTGGACTTGGTGATCTGAGTTTCATTGACTTGTGATCTGAGTTCCTTGACTTGGTGTTCCACGTTTTCTTGACTTGGTGATCCGTGTTTACTTAAAACTTTTGTTTATCTAAGTTTAAGCGGTCTGAGATAAGCAACATGAAAGTCGCTTTGCTGTCCTGCATTTTACTTTTTATTCTGGTAATTATCTTCATTCGTTAGCTTTCATTTTCGTCAGCACAGACATCCAAGATCTCGTTAGCATTGCTAGATTATAACATTTTCTTATCTAACATTCATTACGTAACATATTTAAAGGCAGTACAGATCATTGATTTGAAAGATCAAAGAATCATGAACAGAGATATTCAACTGCAGAATGTTTCTTTCCAAATACGTCCAGTACAAATGTTAAAACTCTCTGTAAGCAATTTTACAAAAATGGACCAGGTATTGAATTTTCTTATGAAAATCATATAAGATGTTAGTCTAATTTTATTCTGACAAGTGCAGTCATGTTTATTAAATGTTATTTCAGGTTTTACTAACATAAAGCAGTCCTGTCGTAACATTTCTTCTCTTTCTGTTGGTGTCATTTCTTACACAATGACATGATCAGACATAACCTGACTTGTCTGATTTTACCTAACTTGGTTCAGCTTGGCGACTATGCCATTCTGCACAAGAAAAAAGAAAGATCTCTCTCTCTCTCTCTCTCTCTTTGTCTTTTTCTATCTGTCTGTCTCTGCCTCTCTCTCTGTGTCTTTTTCTATCTGTCTGTCTCTGTTTCTTTCTCTCTGCGTCTTTATCTATTTGTCTCTCTCTTTTTCTCTCTCTCTGTCTTTGTCTATCAGTGTCTCTCTGTTTCTCTCTCTCTCTCTTTGTCTATCTGTCTCTCTCTGTTTCTTTCTCTGTCTGTCTCTGTTTATGCCTGTCTGTCTGTCTGTCTCTCTCTCTATGTTTCTATCTCTCTCTCTTTGTCTCCCTTTCTCTGTTTGTCTCTCTCTGTTTCTGCCTGTTTGTTTCTCTCTCTCTCTCTGTTTCTCTCTCTATCTTTGTCTATCTGTCTCTCTCTGTTTCTAACTCTGTCTTTGTCTGTCTGTGTGTTTCTCTCTCTCCTTGTGTCTTGGTCAGTCTGTCTGTCTGTCTCTCTGTTTCTGTTTCTCCGTCTTTGTCTATCAATCTCTCTGTTTCTCTCTCTCTATATTTTTTCTATCTGTCTCTCTGTCTCTGTATCTCTCTCTCTGTGTGTTTTGGTCGGTCTGTCTCTGTCTGTCTCTCTGTCTCTGTTTCTCTCTCTCTCTCTCTCTCTCTGTCTTTGTCGGTCTATCTCTCTCTGTCTCTGTTTCTCTCTCTTTCATTATATACATATACAAATATATATACTGCAACCCCCCCCCCCCAATCTGTAGCGCGACCGTAAAGTTCTAGGCTTATTGCATATGCTTCAAAGTGCAAGTAATAGCCCCTATCCTATACAGGGTTCTTCACAGGACTGTGAAACATTTCAGAACTTAGCAACAAAGGAACTACGTAATGGATCATGATCATTCTAACGCCAACAGAGAGAACCTCTTCAAGTTTGTGTGTGTATGTGTGTTAAAATATAGCCCGTGCGCATAGCTCCCGTGTTTTGCCGCTAGGAGGCAGCAGTAGCAAATATCATCATCATCATCATCATCATCATCATCATCATCAGGTGCCGTGCCGACTGGCGTTGGCTATTATGCTTGTCCAGAGTACCCGATCCTTCATGCAGGCCATCAGCTCAGTTGGTGATCTCCTCTCACACTATCCCGTCAGACTGTCCAGTATCATTTCTCTTGGTCTTCCTCTTGATCTTATTCCTTCTATTTTTCCTGTTGTTATAATATTTTCAATGCCTCCTCTTCTCATTGCATGTCCTATGAAAGTACATTGTCTCTCTCTTATCTTTTTGACAAGGTTTTTTGTCTCTCCAACTCTTCTCATACATTCTTCATTAGTTATTTTTGCTGTCCAGAGAATTGGTAACTTTCTTGTAATAAACCACATTTCTGCTGCTTCCAATGATTTTTGTGCAGACTTGCCTATTGTCCATGATTCACTTCCATTAAACAAGATATGTTCAATATAGCATTTTAGGACTCGTTTTCTAACATTCGTTGATAAAGATGTGTTGGATAATATGTTTCTCATTCTCTGAAATGCAGTCTTTGCTTGGCCTATTCTGTTCCTAATTTCTGTTCTGCATTTCCCATCTGAAGTTATTACTGCTCCAAGGTATTTGAATTTCTGCACCTGCTTTAGAATAGTTCCGTTTAATTTTATACTGCATGCTGGTGGATTCTGTTTCTTAGATATAACAATAGTCTCTGTCTTTTTGATGTTCAAAGTAAGACCTTTCTGTTCACTTTCTTTGGCGACTTTACCCAAGAGATTTTGCAGGTCTTGTTGGTTCTCAGCTATCAGTACTGTGTCGTCAGCATACCGAAGGTTGTTAATATTGTATCCCCCAATTTTTATGCCTGGTTCTGTGATGATCGTTCTTAGAATATTCTCGCTACACAGAGAAAAAAGGTCTGGAGCCTGACCAGCTAGATTACTTTATATCTCATGATGTCAACACTTTCAAACGGTTTAAATGATTTTGGGGTGGGCGGGGTGGAGAAAGCAGGGTGAAAACTCAGACCAATGTATCGCTCAGCGGTTCAAAGTTAACAGCTCCAAGGCTGGCGAAGCACACGCGAGCAAGACTTTGTACCACCTCTCAGCTGTAGATAATAAACAGCTTTAAGGTTGGCGAAGTATACGCCAGCAAGACTTTGTACTACCTCTCTAAAAAATGTCAGTGGTGCAAGATTACAAGATATTAAACTGGATAAATGTTGTTTATGGAAAAATGGATAATAGACCACAAAAATACTCTTGTTGTATTCAACTGTACTTGGAGGAATCACTCTGTCTCCCTACTCTGTCTCACTACTCTGTCTCCTTAATCTGTCTCCCTAGTCTGTCTCCCTACTCTATCTCCTTACTTTGTCCTCCTACTTTGTCTTCCTACTCTGTCTCCTTACTTTGTCCTCCTACTTTGTCTTCCTACTCTGTCTCCTTACTTTGTCCTCCTACTTTGTCTTCCTACTCTGTCTCCCTTTCGACCTAACCAGTCCATGTTCCCCTTCCTTGGCCTGTTGTATGCTTAATGAAATTAATACTGCTGTAGCATCTCACATTTAACACACATTACAAACATAACATATACAATATGAATAAAAAAGTCTGCAATCAAGTAATACATGAATTAATCACACAACTAGACCTCAGTAGCAAGAACATAACTAACTGGTAATGACACCCTACAGTCACATCTCTAGCTCACACGCGTCAGATCTCTATAACAACATAATATGACTGAATGGGGGGAGGGGTGGGGGGGGAAGGGGAGAGAAAAGAGAGAAAAGAGGACGCGAGAGATAATGAATGAAGAACTTAAACACCTACAGGGAGGAAATGTAAAACTGGTGAATGGGACAAGACCAATATGTTGGCAGAGAAGGAAATAGGATGGTGGTAGAGAGGGGTAACATAGAGAAAGAAATTAGAGTATAAAAAAGGCCAGTGGAAAAATAAAGAAGTTACAGAAGTCCTAATAAGGACTAGAAAAAAATTAATCAATGGTGTGGAAAAGCAGTGATAAAGAATACATTGAGGATGAAGATTACATGTAGTAATAACTGAGGCCTGATAATATGCAATAATGAACATTCAACTATCCTGAACATCACAATGATGAACTCGATGGGCACATATCCTAGAGAATTGACTGGTCCCTTAACATAAGGCCTTCACAAGAACATGTATGCAAATTATACCAAATCTTCTAGTAATTCCTTTACACAAGTCAATATATTTCACCACAATGAGACATGGACATCTCGCTGTCATGGCTGTACATGGGATAAGCTGCCTGAGTGAATAGCTTTTTTAATAGCGTGTATATAATCATTATGTATGAAACATGTAATAATAAATATGACTAGAAACCCATAATATTCCAAGGTTATGTTGTCATGCTATAGTCGTGATTGTGGGGTTGGGGGGAGGGAGAAAGATCTCAGCAAGTTACGTAAGTCCTTATAAACCACCCCCTCCCCCGATATTTGATGCTTTTAATCCTAAATCTTGTACCTAGATATTATTACACAGAAAGCCCCTCTTTCTGGTCACAGAAGCTCTCAGTATTAACCAACAACATCAACGACACGAAGCAGTAGTTTGCAGATTGAAGGGATGTAACTCATCCCATATGACATTTGATGCATTGAATCCTAAATCCTCAACAACATTACACTCAAACTCCCAGTTTGCAGTCACAGAAGTTATCACTATTCACGAACACCACCGACATGAAGTAGCGTTTTGCTTGGCAAGGGACATTACTGAGTAAAACGTCGAGAGATCTGAAGTTAGGCTTAAGTCCCCATGACTGTAAGTGTTTACTTGAATAGTTGAAGATTGTATTTTCCGTATTAAAGTTGAGAACGTCTGGAAAGTTCTAACTCGTGAGATTGTTGGCTTGTATTATTTTTTAACATTCAGTCATATTATGTTGTCATAGAGATCTGACGCGTGTGAGCTAGAGATGTGACTGTAGGATTTTTCTATCGTGAAGTGTTATTGTAGTGTGATAGGTCAGGATGAGTTTTGTTAATTCTTCAACACTTGTGGCTACTTTAAGCTGTCTGAAAGTATGTTCTTCAGCTTGTTACCTACAGTTTGAGATGTCACACTACATATTTCATCTTCATGGTTAGTTGGAATCCATCATCATCAGGAGCACATCATTAAACGTATGTTCGAGGCTGGACTTTCTCAGTGAATGAATCGTGGATCGCCGAATTCATGTGTGTAACTAATCTATAAGAATTTGTCATCAAAACAATTTTAAGTATTGATCTTCATGTTGTTGATCATTTGTATGATTCTTCTGCGTGATTTTACTATCTGCCATAGGTCGGAATATCATGTCTCTGTGAAGTTACTCATAGTCTGTTACAACTAGTGCAACATGAAAGTGTTACAACTAGTGTAATATGATAGTGTTACAACTAGTTCTAAGTTACGCATAATTTGTTACAACTAGTGCAACATGATAGTGTTACAATTAGTGCAATATGATAGTGTAACAACTAGTGCAATATGATACTTTTACAGCTAGTGCAACATAATAATATTACAATTAGTGCAACATGATAGTGTCACAATTAGTGCAACATGATAGTGTTACAAAAAGTGCAACATGATAGTGTTACAATTAGTGCAACATGATAGTATTACAATTAGTGCAACATGATAGTGTTACAATTAGTGCAACATGATAGTGTTACAACTAGTGCAACATGATAGTGTTACAATTAGTGCAACATGATAGTGTTACAACTAGTGCAACATGATAGTGTTACAACTAGTGCAACATGATAGTGTTACAACTAGTGCAACATGTTAGTATCACAATTAGTGCAACATGATAGTGTTACAACTAGTGCAACATGTTAGTGTCACAATTAGTGCAACATGATAGTGTTACAACTAGTGCAACATGTTAGTATCACAATTAGTGCAACATGATAGTGTTACAACTAGTGCAACATGATAGTGTTACAACTAGTGCAGCATGATAGTGTTACAACTAGTGCAACATGTTAGTATCACAATTAGTGCAACATGATAGTGTTACAACTAGTGCAACATGTTAGTATCACAATTAGTGCAACATGATAGTGTTACAACTAGTGCAACATGATAAGTACTAGCTTCTACATGTAGTGCCCCAATTGGTACTCTAAAAGACATAACCTGTTAACAATCTAATATGTGCATGCCGTTTCAGACACTGGTACAATCAGCCATCATCATGATCATCATCATGATCATGATCATCATCATCATCATTATCATTATGTGACTGAGACATATTTCAGTTTCTCTGTTAAGTTCAACAAACAGAAAAAAAAGAAAGAAAGAATAAAGATCGAAAAGCAAAAAGTAAACTTTATGGAAAAAGCTGCAAGGGAATTGAGAAATATACTAGTATTGTAAAATGTTATATAATGTATAAGTGTGGTCTGTATGTACTTCCGTGATATAAAATATGTAACAACAACATGGCTTGAATCAGGAGTAATAATGATAATAACAGCACATATAAGTGTATACTAATAAGAAAAAGAAAGGGGTAGACCCCATGAAGGGCGTCCTACAGGAAATTTGTAAAGGTTGTCTACAGCTATTCCCACTTCTCTCCCCTTGTTTCTCATGGTTTCCTGGTCTGCTTTTATCCACGACATCTTACATCCTTCCCATGCCGTCAGACGTCACACAGGGCTCGCAGCGTGTCTTCCCATGAGTCTCTATTCTCTGCGACCTTCTCAGTCTCGTCAAGTGATGTGATGCCAACCATCTTAGCCCCCCCCCCTCCCCCGTCATTGCTCTCTTTACGGTCTCTCCACGTTGCTTCTTTACCTCTTCTAGACCAAGTCTCTCATCTCATGGCTCACTCTGTGATTCTCTGATTGTTTCTTGTCATCATGTGACTCACAAATATCCACCCTTCTTCTCTTAATCATTGCTGAGATTGTTTGCTGCATGCTCATTTCTCTTATCTCTGCTTTAGTCTTGAATTCGTTCCACTGTATGCAGAGTATTTTTCTTAAACGTTTGTTTTCGAGCGCTTCCAATTTGTTCTCTATTTCTTTTGTACTTTTCCAGCTCTCACATGCCTGCATAAGGATGGCTAGTTACATTTGAGTTGAATCTCGTAAGCTTTGTTCTTGTGCCTACTAGTTTTGATTTCGATCTTTTCTTAAGATTCTTAAAGGCCAGTACTGGCTTTGCTATTATGGGTCTAACTTCTTTCCTCGAGTCTCCTTCCTAATGTATGTATCTTCCGAGATATACAAAATGGCCTACTTCTTCTACTGTTTTTCTTTCCAAAATACAATTACACTTCCTCGACTGGATTCTTCACTATTTTCATCTTTTGCTTTTTTATCTCAAGGAATTTGCTAGCCGTTGGCTGCAGGGCATCTGTTTTTGTTGTTTGTTTTTTTTTTTTGCATTATTTCCACTAATAAGCGCTGAACCATCCGCAAAATCAAGGTCTTATAACTGTCCTAGAACCCAGTTAATGCCCGTGTTACCAGTACAACATTTATTTCATTAAGAACAGTTTCATCAAAGTCATAAGAGACGAGTACGATGGCTGTGTCTGGGCAGTTAAAACAGAGAAGGGACTGAGCTGGTGAGTACAGATTCAAACTAGCGTGAAACAAAGATACATGACTCCCTTGTCATTGTGAGTAGCTAGAGACTTCTATATTATTATTATGTTCATTATTATTATTATTGACTCAGTCCTTGTAGTTCTTACATATTTTATATCACGAAAGTTCACAGATATCATACTTACATATTTTGTGACATTTTACAATACTAATATTTTTCTGTATTCTGTCGCAGCTTTTACCATAAAGTTTTGTGGTCCTTTTTTTGCTTTCTGATCTTTATTAATTTGTTTGTTTCTTTTTTTTTTTTCTTCAGAAAGGACTTAACAGAGAAACTTAAATCTGTCTCTGTCAGATAATGATGATAATGATGATGATGGCTGATTTTAACAGTGTCTGACCTGGTACTGATGTAAAAGACTGTTAACAGATTATGCATATCAGAGCACAAGTCGCAGCTTCAGATGTAGAAGTTAGTGCCTATCATGTTACACTAGTTGTAACCTACTATGAGTAACTTAAAACTAATTGTAACAGACTATAAATAAATTAGCACTAGTTATAACAGATTATAAGTAACTTCACTACGACATGACATTCCTACCTATGGCCGGTCGTAAAATGACACAGAAGAATCAAACACATGATCAACAACATGAACATCAATACTCAAAACTGTTCTGATGATAAGCTCGTATAGAACAGTTACACCCAGGAATTTGACGATCCAAGGTTCATTCATTGAGGAAGTAAAGCCTCGAACATACAATTTTTAACGATGCGCTCCTGATGATGATGGATTCCAATTAACCATGAAGATGAAAATATGTTGTGTGATATCTATAACTGTAGGTAACAAGATGATGAACAAACTTTCAGACGGCTTAAAGTAGCTACAAGAGTTGAATAAATAATACATTTCACAAACACGAACTCGTCCTGAACTATCACACTCCAATAACACTTCACAATATAAAAATCCTACAGTCACATCTCTAACTCACACGCGTCAGATCTCTATGACGACAGAATATGACTGAATGTTAAAAATTAACACGAGTTAGAACTTTCCAGACGTTCTCAGCTTATACAGGGGAAATATAAACTATTCAAGTAAACACTTACAGTCAAGGGAAATTAATGTTAATCTCAAATCACTCGATGTTTTACTTAGTTACATCCCTTCGACCAGCAAAATAACATGTCGCTGATGTTCGTGAATTGTGAGAGCTTCTGTGACTACAAACTGGTATTTTCTGTGTAATGATGTCGGGATTACAGGTTTACGATTGAAAGCATCAAATATCATCTGGGGGGGGGAGGGTGTGGATTATAAAGACCTACGTTACTTGCTGAGACCTTTCTCCCTCCCCCCTCCCCCAAAACCCCACAATCAAGACTATAACATGACAACATAAGTTGGAATATTATGGTTTTCTAGTCATATCTCTTATTACATGTTTTATACAGAATGATTACATGCACGGTATTAATATGCTATTCTCTCCCACAGATTATCCCATGTGCAGCTATGACAGCGAGATTTTCATATCTCATTGTGGTGAAATATACTAAAATGTGTAAAAATATTACTAGAAGACTTAGTGTAATGTGCACACGTGCTCTTGCGAAGTCTTATGTTAAGGACCCATGTGTTTTCTAGGATATATAACCATTGAGTTCATCATTGTGATCACTGAATTTAATTTTCATTATTGCATATTATCAGCTGCATATATTGTATATTATTTTCATCCTCTTTTATAAGTTTACCATTGCTTTTCCGTATCATTTGATAAATGTTTTCTTGTCCTTATGTTGGGTTTCATCACAAGTTGGCTATGTTTGGTTTCATCACCAGTTGGTTATGTTGGGTTTCAAGTCAACCACATTTTTACGTCTATCAAATATTCCTGTCAGTTTCTCGTCTCACACATAACTCACTCGTAGTGAAGTCTCGGTCCTCATGTGCTCACAAAAGGCACGGACCTGGCGAGAGGCGTGGTTTAAGCTTTAGCAGGTATACACATCACCTCAGGGGCGGCGACAGCAAGACCTGTGGAGAAACACCCGTCCTAAACACTGTTACAGTAAACAAGGAGGTAATCACCCGTCCGTTCTAAACACTGTTACAGTAAACAAGGAGATAATCACCCGTCCTAAACACTGTTACAGTAAACAAGGAGATAATCACCCGTCCTAAACACTGTTACAGTAAACAGGGAGATAATCACCCGTTCGTTCTAAACACTTGTTATAGTAAACAAGGAGGTAATCACCCGTTCTAAACACTGTTACAGTAAACAGGGAGATAATCACCCGTCCTAAACACTGTTACAGTAAACAGGGAGATAATCACCCGTCCTAAACACTGTTACAGTAAACAGGGAGATAATCACCCGTCCTAAACACTGTTACAGTAAACAAGGAGATAATCACCCGTCCTAAACACTGTTACAGTAAACAGGGAGATAATCACCCGTCCTAAACACTGTTACAGTAAACAGGGAGATAATCACCCGTCCTAAACACTGTTACAGTAAACAGGGAGATAATCACCCGTCATAAACACTGTTACAGTAAACAAGGAGGTAATCACCCGTCATAAACACTGTTACAGTAAACAAGGAGGTAATCTCCCGTCATAAACACTGTTACAGTAAACAAGGAGGTAATCATTCATCCGTCCTAAACACTTCTTACAGTAAACAAGGAGGTAATCACCCGTTCTAAACACTGTTACAGTAAACAAGGAGGTAATCATCCGTCCGTCCTAAACACTGTTACAGTAAACAGGTAAGTTATTATAGAGCTCAAGCCCAGGTTTTGGGAGAAGACAAATGTTTAGACGTTAACAAAGTTTTAGAATAGATTTAAACACTGGCCACAAACAGGGCGAAGCATTCTGTTACAGAGTTTTGTGAACTGATGTCACTTTGTTGAAAATAAATCTAGTTATAAGAGGAAGAATTCTGAGCTGTTTGTGCTGATCAGTGGTACTTGCTGTGCTGTTTGTGCTGATCAGTGGTGTGCAATGATCTGTTTTCAGTATTTCTTCTTCGTTCGAGGGTTTTGGTCACATGAGATATTGATCCCTGTCGGCA
The DNA here is from genome assembly GCA_009760885.1 of Achatina immaculata. Classification (NCBI taxonomy): domain Eukaryota; kingdom Metazoa; phylum Mollusca; class Gastropoda; order Stylommatophora; family Achatinidae; genus Lissachatina; species Lissachatina immaculata. The sequence goes on from CM019698.1 coordinate 38,032,356, forward strand.
TGGCAGAGCCCGCAGTCCTCTGATAGTAGCCCCACAGCTTTTGCCCCAAACTTGTGTCCTCTGGCCATGTCTCACGCTTCAGGTCTGCATGCTTTGGGCAATCTTGAAGGATATGTTCTGGAGTCTGGACCCCACTGCCACATAACACTCGTCTGTGTGAGATATTTTAAGTCGATGTAGCTGGCTCAGTAGTCTGCAGTGAACTGTGGTCTGTGCTAATCTAAGTGCTGATCTGTGGTCTGTGTTAATCTAAGTGCTGATCTGTGGTCTGTGTTAATCTAAGTGCTGATCTGTGGTCTGTGTTAATCTAAGTGCTAATCTGTGGTCTGTGCTAATCTAAGTGGTGATCTGTGGTCTGTGCTGATCTGTGGTCTATGCTGATCTAAGTGCTGATCTGTGGTCTGTGCTAATCTAAGTGGTGATCTGTGGTCTGTGCTGATCTGTGGTCTGTGCTAATCTAAGTGCTGATCTGTGGTCTGTGTTAATCTAAGTGCTGATCTGTGGTCTGTGTTAATCTAAGTGCTGATCTGTGGTCTGTGTTAATCTAAGTGCTGATCTGTGGTCTGTGCTAATCTAAGTGCTGATCTGTGGTATGTGTTAATCTAAGTGCTGATCTGTGGTCTGTGTTAATCTAAGTGCTGATCTGTGGTCTGTGTTAATCTAAGTGCTGATCTGTGGTCTGTGTTAATCTAAGTGCTGATCTGTGGTCTGTGTTAATCTAAGTGCTGATCTGTGGTCTGTGCTAATCTAAGTGCTGATCTGTGGTATGTGTTAATCTAAGTGCTGATCTGTGGTCTGTGTTAATCTAAGTGCTGATCTGTGGTCTGTGTTAATCTAAGTGCTGATCTGTGGTCTGTGCTAATCTAAGTGCTGATCTGTGGTCTGTGCTAATCTAAGTGCTGATCTGTGGTCTGTGCTAATCTAAGTGCTGATCTGTGGTCTGTGTTAATCTAAGTGCTGATCTGTGGTCTGTGTTAATCTAAGTGCTGATCTGTGGTCTGTGTTAATCTAAGTGCTGATCTGTGGTCTGTGCTAATCTAAGTGCTGATCTGTGGTATGTGTTAATCTAAGTGCTGATCTGTGGTCTGTGTTAATCTAAGTGCTGATCTGTGGTCTGTGTTAATCTAAGTGCTGATCTGTGGTCTGTGCTAATCTAAGTGCTGATCTGTGGTCTGTGCTAATCTAAGTGCTGATCTGTGGTCTGTGCTAATCTAAGTGGTGATCTGTGGTCTGTGCTGATCTGTGGTCTATGCTGATTTATGTGCTGATCTGTGATGGACGCTCGTCTGTAATAAGATATACTGTTCGTTCTTTGACACAAGTAAAGTCCGTGTATGGCACACACAAAACAACCGTCCCAGATCATGAAAAAGTAGGCTAAATGTGTTTGTATTTGTAATGTATAGTGTGTCTTCATTGTGTGTTGATGGGCAAACAGCTTAATTTTTGTTAGCCAGTAATTTTTTTTCGGCTGTGACTTTTATAAGACTTGTTATGTGTGAGTTCCAGGTTAGTTTTTTGTTAATTATAAGAACTAGAGTTTTGTGTTGGCTAACTTATATACAGATTAACATATAGACAGTAAAGTACTATACTGCTTGACCACTATGCTACACAGCAATCAACACTAAGCAGTAACTGGTAAAGAAGTACTTCGCAATTGTGAGAACAGGTGAACCAGGTAGCAACTGGATGAATTTGTTATTCCATCTCAGCTGATTAGATCTCAGAAAATGTAATGTGTAAATATGAACAGACACATTTCAACAGTTTGAGAACCACTGGACACCCAATGTGATAACAGGAAAAACACGTGGAGAGAATGGGGCGTGATAGGTGAGGATGAGGAAAAAAATAGCATTTCACAACTGAACAGACAGCTCCACTCCCCGGGCAAGAGCTACGTTTGCCGTAGAGGGAGGGAGTGTATCCCTCTCACTCGCACATAGATCAGCAAAACATTCAACATGATATAACAAATAGATCAACAAAACATTCAACATGATATAACAAAGACTTCACTTACAGCCTCAGTGAAAGTTTCCATGGAAACAAGAAAAACATCACATCACAAAATATCGGGCTTTTACAAGTCCTTCATTCATTCATTCCTTTGCATGTCCCTTGCGGAACTTTGCCTCCCAAACAGCACTCCTGTAGGCCTCTCGGTTGTGAGCAAGATGGCCTGCTGCTGCTGCATCCATTTCCAGATCGTCAACGATGTCTTGCAGCCATCTTCGTTTCGGTCTTCCTCTTTTTCTTTTTCCCATTATGTATCCTTCCAATACGGTCTTCTCTAAACTATCATGACGTTTAATGTGTCCAAAATATTTAAGTTTTCTCTCTTTAATCCTCTTTACTAGCCAGCCTTCATCAATATTAAGCTCTTGTAGTATAGATATATTTGTTCTTTTTTGTGTCCACGATATTTGGAGAACTCTTCTGTAGCATTTACATTCATAGGCATTTATGTGTTTCTCAGCTGTTTTGTTAAGTGTCCAGGTCTCACAGGCATATGTTGCGATGGGAAAGATGCATGCCCTTAAAAATCTTATTTTTGTGGTTCTGTCTGCTCCTCTCCACAGATTCTTTATTTGTTTTACTTTCTGAAGAGCAATAGATGTCCTCCTTTTAATTTCCCTCATTGTATCTCCATTATTATTACAAGTCCTACTAAAACTCAAAAGAGAACTATTTCATATTCTTAAATGTACATCTCTATGCTAGACAAAATGTAGCAACATCAAAAACTCTACACGGATTCATAGAAAAAACTAGCTCAACGATCACATCATTCTAGTGCTATCACAACTTCAGCTAACAACATTTAAATTAATCCTTAATCATCTTCAATGATAAAAGCTCTCTTAATCACAATCACATAATAATCTCACGTAATGAACTCCGTAACCTAAATCTTCAGTGCTTAAATATGATATATAAATTCTATTTGTCTTTTTTCGTGAACATTCCTTCACCAGAAAGCCTAAACTTCATAAAATCGCCTGTTTATAGAAATAGGACTAGTTTCTGAAAAACAACATAAATTTAGCACGCTATAAAATGTCCAGAGAAAGTTCAATAAAAGTAATCAAAATCTCGGGATGTCAACGTCCAAAAATGGATACTAACTGGACATTCCGAACTTAACTTTCATAAAACATGCCAGGATAAAGTTCATGGTTTTCCATGATTTTTTCAAGGTCCTACTTTGAACTTCCTTTGACCTGTCTAGGATAATAATACCAAGGGGCTATAATCAAACCGTCAAGAATACTAGATTTATTATGGATTATATCCCTTAGATAGAATTCTGTCACAACAGACAGAAAGAAATATGATACGAAAATAAACACAAGAGCAAAATCTAGATCAATGAATCAAAAACGAACTATTACAGCTGTCACAGTCATCATTCACAATATGTCTTCCTGTAGTAAGTGAGGGTGAGTTAGGCACATTTAGGCCCAGAAGGTACGTCGGCACCTCAGGTAAGAAGAAAACCAGGTCCTTCATGTACACAGCCTTTTGTTCAGCTTATGACTCATCTTTGTCTCTAGTGAAACTGTTAGAACCTCCGTGGCTCGTATCAGACAGTGGATGTCCTCTTACATGCTGTTACAGGGAATAAATAAATCATATTTTAGAATTATTTATTTTCTCTCGCACAGTTCTGCACAAGAAATATTGTATAAGAAAGTTAGAAACATCGTACAGAGAAAGGTAGCTGATGTTCTCACGTGGGCTTTAGATTGTCAACAGACGACAGCAATATCAAAATTAAAAACAAAAGTTTGCACTGTGATAAATTTGCCAGTTTTTCTACGGTTTGTCGTATGACCATTTCCGTAAGTTTTTCTAAATAAAGTGCAAGCTGTGGCCATGCCTTCTGAAGACCAGCTCTATATTCAGGAAACATCTGTTTCTATCATGGGAAAATTCTGAGTTTTTCAGTCAGGACCAATATTAGAAACCCAGCTTGGACATTCTGTAGCTCATAGTCTAATAAACAACCTTTATTTCTCAGATTATCCCCTTCTCTTCCTTGGAAAAGAAGCCAGGAATCCAGTAGACACGTTGTAACTGACAGTTTCTGTTTTCATACCCACGTGACTGCTTCATATCTAAATGTGTTCAATAATAAGTGCCCGACTGTAAGATATGCAAACAAGTTCAAACTGAAAAGAAGAAAAAGAAATGAAATAAAACTGGTCGAAAATAGAAATCTAAGAAAAGATATTATACTAGCAAAGAATATTAAGAAAAAAAACTATATGAATCAAAGCATACACGTCCAAATCTTATTTATCTTAATAATAATAGCGTGAACAATAACATTAGAAACAATAACAATAATAAATACGATGATCATGATCATATATGGAACATTGAACCGAAAGATAAGATGACAAGTGCCAGAATTCTTTTAGTATGAAATACACCTAAATTTTACCTCCAGAGCAACTTTCATGAAGCTTATTAAGTAAAATAAAACTTGCAGAATATTTGAAAAACATCGTGAACTTGAAACAAACATTTAGCATAAGCCTGGGTAGTCCAACCTCAAAGACCTCAAGGGCAGTAACTGTATGCAAGAAATCGCGTGTGAGGGCAGCATCTAAATCAACCAATCTTTACCAACTTACATAAAAAAATGAGAAAATGTAGCAATTATGAAGGAATGATAAATTTTCTGTGTTTTAATAGCATTTCTGTACATTTATAATTACTTTTTTTAATATGCTGTAAAGAACAAAATGGTAATGGCTTTCATATAAATTGCATTTTCTCTTATTTTCCTTTCTCTTGCAAACTGAAACTGAAACAAGGGAAAATATAAATAACTTCCGTTACTCTCTTCACAGTAACGTCAAGAATTTTGCCAACACTGGATTAAAAGCAGAGCTATAGTTACCTGGCAAGGAAGGTACCATGATCACCATGTGGTCCTTCCATTTTAATCCAAAATTCCACACCACCGTGACCTGGTACATAGCAAGCATCGTTGAGGTGGATTTAAATATAGTAACGTCAAGCAGACACAAGGACGGGCAAGGTCAAATAAACAGGCTAATTCAAAATGCTAGCAAAAGAGCTGTGTGGCAGGAATGTTTCGGCCTAAAACCTGACTGACGGTCAACAATGAAATCATTTTCTTGCATGTGTTGTAAGGTTGTTTTTTTATGTGTTTTTTAGGGGTTTAGACAAAGTTGTCAGAATGGAAATTGGTCTATAGCTTCACGGATTTAACTCTGAACCAGATTTAAAATAAGGATATATTTTTGCAATTTAAAAGCATGATGAAAATGACAATGTGTAATGCACTGATTGTAAATGTATGCTAGTGTATCTGTAATTACTGAGGCTGAGTAGCATAATATCTTGTTGCTGATTTCATCAAGTCCTGCTGTGTTGTTGTTCTTTAAAGATGAAAGACTTCATTAACTGACATGAAGGGAAAACTGGGTTGTTTTAGATTTGCTATCTCAAAATATATTTAATTCGCTTAAGTCACAATTAGGGGTTGGTAGTGAAGATTTTAAGATATTCACTTCTCTGAAGTGATTGTTGAACTATTCGTAAGCGGGCACATGATTATATCTCTGCAAGTCAGACTGTTTTCTCTTATTTCCTACAATGTTAATTCCTTTCCAGACAGACTAACTGTCTGATTTATTCTGAAGTTTCTAAAATAATTTCACTTTTCTTGCCTAATTAAATATTGAACTCTACTCTTTAGCTAGTAAGAGATAAACTGAACACAAAAGTTCGTGTAATCCAGATTTATATGCCTGTTAAGACTGAGATCCTCCATGTTTAAAGATTTTCTTACGAACTGGTGAAAATTACGCACATGTTTAACGCAGACAAATGTATAAATAAAACCTGTGTATTATCACAACGGACCAACAGAGTTTCTACAAGTTGTGTAAGACGGCGGTTCTGTCTTCGTGACAATGTGTATTTATCATTCCGGACCAAAGAAGTTCTCAATATGTCTCTCTCTCTCTCTCTCTCTCTCTCTCTCTCTCTGAACCTTAAGTGCCCAGGGCACATGGCGCTTCCGCAAGGGTTTTCCACAAATGCCTGTCCTTCGCCTTTTTTTCTGCTCTTGCCCAGGTGAGCCCTCTATTGCTCAACATCCTTTCTGTTGTTCTTCTCCATGTCTCTTTTGGTCTACCCTTACTTCTGTTCCCCTGTGGTGTCCATCTTAGTGCTATTTTTGGTAGTGAGTTGTCAGTCATTCGGAGCACATGTCCCAACCATCGCCAGCGTCTTTCCTCAATAATTGTTGTTAGTGGCTTCATCTGCATTTGTGCCAATAAGATGTTATTTCTTATAGTGTTTGGCCAAAATATTTGTCTAATTCTTCGTAAACATTTCGTCTGGAAAGAATTCAACTTGTTTTCTATTGTTCTGGTGATTTTCCAACATTCACTTAAATAGAGTAGTACACTTAGAACATTACTCTTAAATATCCTGATTTTCATATTTATGCTTAGTTTTTTTTTATTTCCATATAGTCTGCAGCACTGCAAAAGCCTGGTTTGCACTAGTAAGTCTGCTGTTGATGTCCTCTGTGCTGTCTCCATTTTCTACAACTCTGCTGCCACGGTATACAAATTCGTTGACCTCCTCCACTAACTTGCTATCTACTCTCAGTACATTTCTGTTGTTCACATTTTGCTTCATTAACATTGTCTTTCCTACGTTGATCTTTAGTCCTATGTTGTTTGCATTCTGAGTTAGCTTGTTTATTTTATCTTGCATATCTTTGTGATTCTCAGTATGTGCATTATGTTTATTGTGGGACCACGTTTACAGTGTGACAAAATTTAACAACATAAAAAAAAACTTGTGTTAAACTGGAAACACTAAATTGTTTCGAAAAACCTTTACAAAAATAAAAGGCGCCCAAAAGCTAATTTAAAAGCCAAGTAACGTCCATGAAAGTGATGTCGGACTAATGGGCGTGGTTGCTGAATTTTCCATATTCGTCAGTTGCCAACGCCATACCAGATGCCAGCACTGTGTAGCACCATCTAACCTGCATCCTTCAGTTAAAGATGAAGAGTTGATGGGAACAGCGGTAGAAACAGGAGGTCTGTGGTGTGATACGATTTCTGAACTGGAAACAAATTATTGACTCAACCAGTTCTAGATAAATTCATCCTAATGAGATCTTGAATGATGTTTGTGGTGACGAAAACGAAAGTTAACGAATGAAGATAATTACCAGAATAAGCAGACAAATAAAGGACACCGGAACGCTGTTCATGCTGTTGAAGTCAGATCACAAACTCAAACAAACTGAGATCACCAAGTCAAGCAAACTTTAACGACTGGATCCAGCATAAATGACCACGAACAACAATCTTCCATATATATCAGATCAAGGAAAATAAAAATAACAACTTACTGGCTATAAATTTACTTTGAAGTGTAATAAACCTGGATATTACTTGCGCTTGTCTGTGGACTGTCAAATTTACATATCAGATAACATACTTTTATTGGCTACTCCTTAGTACATTGTGTTTTTTTTTTAACTAGAAACCATTGACGTTGATTTTCTAATATATAATACATCTTGGAGAACAGACTTTCATCTTTGTTTCTTCTGTTGCTATTTCCTTTCTTTCAATCAGTGAGTTATATTTATCTAGATACTCACTATGATCTACTCTTTCTCTGGGCACAAGACTCAGTACTCAGTCTTAATGGGGCAGTAGTCAGTAAACTTTAGCCACGGAATGTGGCTATTATAAATTTGTTATATGGTGCAAAAACTATTTATCCTAACCCCCCAGACATCCCAGTATTCTTTTGATAACTCATTCTGGTTCTCTTAACTACGGGCCCTCCAAATCTTCAAACAGAAGAAGCCCTCCTTTTCATTTCTTAAAAAAAAAAAAAAGATGACGCCCTCCGGTCGATTTCGTAAAACAGAGAAAACAATCATGCCCAATTCTTAAAATAGATGACAGCTCACCCCCACCCTACCCTCGCCACGCACCCATACCCCCAGGTGTCAGCTGCGGAAAGTAATGGTCAGCTGGTGGAATCTATGGGCACTTCGTGATGAGTTGACAGCCTGTGGTAAAAACATCATTAGCACGTCCCTTGTAGAACTTTACATCCCTAACAGAGCTCTTGAAGACTTCTCGATAGTGAGCAAGATGTTCTGCTGCATACATTCGCAAAACATCAATAATGTCTTGTTTCCGTCTTCGCCTCGGTCTTCCTTTTTCTTTTCTTCCCATTATGGACCTTTCCAAGACTGTCTTCTGCAAACTCTCATATGTTCGAAATATTTAATCTTCCTTACTAACAATTACTCTTCAATAGTAAACAATTCTAAGTTTATTTATGGGACTGCCTTGATACAACTCTACAGTTTCAGAATGTAGCATGTAAGTAATGTTTACTGTTATTATTATTATTATTATTATTAATGAATATGATTATGAAAATATACTGTAAAGAAAATAGTAACATCGAATAGCGACAGATAAAAGTGGGTAGGAAAGGAAGAAAAATGTATAAAACTTCCAAGACACTAGAACAAGACGAGGACAAAAGTAAACAGTGGAAACAGTGAATAGAAAAAGACGAGACTCAGTAACGCTGAGATTTAGTGAATAGAAAGGAAGGACAACAGAAAGTAGGATGAACCAGTGATAATAAAGCGGTGACTGGACGTTGACACGTGTAAACAAAATAGAAAAGACGAATGGAAAAGGCAGACACAATGAAAAGCGAGGATACAATAAAACCTCCGACATGAAAGAGCAAGATAATGTCTTAGGTAAATGACATTTGTATAGACGGAGTTCACACTTTGACACCTATTAGCGTTAGGACGCTATTGCACATGGTTTTTAAATAAAGGAGTGACCAACTCTGAAAACTTACCATTTAAATATTTAGAGTGGCCTATTGGACAACTGACTTACGAGAGATAAGTCACCGCGCAGTTTGAATGACGGACGATCAGAACGCTCACGGGAATCAGTGGACATCTGAAGGATGGAGCCAAAATACTTATTGGTTAATCCGTCAAGCTGGACTTGAAGATAAAAAGGAGAGCGGTAAGATAGGAGAGAACCGAGAAGTACGGAAGTAGAGGAGAGGAGACAGAGGAGGAAGCCCGAAGTCGGCAGAACAGACAGACTAGGATCAAGAAGTACGGAAGTAGAGGAGAGAGGAGACAGAGGAGTGAGATCGTCAGAATACCGTCGGTCCGGCAAGTAGCGACTGACCAGAACTGCAAGAAGGATGATCAGAGCATGTGGACAGTCGGACAGTCAAGAGTGAAGAAAGAAGGTCCGACTAGAACAGCCGAGAAGCCATCAGATGAGAGATAAGAACAGAAGTCCAGAGAAGAGGCAAGTAGACTTTGCTCGTTAGTACACTGCGATTGAGAGACGGCCGAGGAAGACCGTCAGAAGAAATCAGAAGACAGACAAGAGAAGAAAGAGGACGAAACGATATAAAATCAGAAGTAGTGTTAGACGCAAGATGGTTTTCAAGTGATTCAAGTGATTAAGAAGAATTGACACTTTTGAAAGTTTGAGTACAGTGATTTTAGACGAGAAACTAGTTGACCACGTGTTGCAGATGTGTTATAATACTGAGATAGGAAATGTTCTCGTATCAAGTGTAGAAAAATTGATAATTTGAGAAATCGAGAAATGCCGCATGTAGAATATGATAGAGTTTGATATTGAGAACAAATAATTAAGTGTTTCAATCCAAGTGACGTAGTCGACAATACATCTTGATCTTTTTGTTAGAATAAATAAATAATGTAGAGAATATTTCCATCGCTTCAATTCTATAATATGGAAATATTGAGAAATATATGTTTCACACCATTTCAGTACTATAAGACTATATTAAGGACATAATTTGTAAATAACGACTGTGATGTCAACCAAGTTTTTAAAAAGATAATGAAGATACGTACCAGAATAATAAGAGTAATGCAGAAAAGTAAAGTTCCCTTCATGGTGGTCTAAGTTAGATCAGAAAGTCTAGCAAAAATGTAGTTATAAAGTATACGATTTTGTGAGATATTTATATAATGAAAGTAGCTAATTATGAAATCGTTTCATTGCGTAGTAAATCCTACGTTACTTTCTAGGTTGTCAAGATGACATCTAAAAAAAGATGTTATGTTTTATTTGCTAGTCAAGAAGATCTATAGTTTCTATTTGCTGGTTTTCGTACGTCGAGGAGAACAGATTTCCCTAATTTTATTCGTCCTAAAGTCTGCTACATTAAAATTTCGAGTGACATACAATGGCTCGTAACAACAAACGGGGGGTACCTTGCAGGCCCCACTATAACATTACTAGTCTACAGCGTTTGGTCGATTTCCTTTATGTTTTTTTTTCAATACATATAAATCTACACTGTATACCAGTGGTTCCCAACCTGTGATCCTCCGAACTTGCCATGAGGATCCGTGAGAAAAACTTCAGTTTTTTTTTTGTTTTTTTCCTTACTGTGAAATGTCTAAGAAGCGATGTTTGGGCAGATGCTGTGTGGATGAAGGAACCCTTCACGTGCTTCTGATGTGCGAGGTTTTGTGGGCTCGATGACAAACTATGTTACAGGTGAAGCTGGTGACAGATCTTGTGATAGTTTATCGGAAAGAATTTTCAAAGAATGCAGACTGAAGCAATTCTCTGTGAGGTTTTTTTTTTCTGGTTGTTGAGAAAACTTTGAAGCATCTCATTCCTTTCTGTTATGAGCAAACAACTTTTATGAACAAACGTTATCCGCATATTGTTACATGAAGAACAAGAACAGGAATCGGCCTCATGTTGATCCAGATTTTAAAATTATAAATGGGAAATACTGAACTAGATGTGCAAATCATTGTCGGAATGAAAAAAGACATGATTTCTATCACCATATTTAGTTTTATTAGCTGTCTCACATTTCATATTCTGTTCATTTATCAGAACAAGTAGAAATGTTAATTTCTGTATATTTTTTTTCCAAACTACATTAGTGCCATTTTAATAATTTATCAAATTTGTTCTGTTTTTTTTTTCAAGTGTAGTGTAGCGTATACTCATTAAAGGTCACCCACATTTTCTGAAAAAAAAGTTCCAAATTTAAAGCACATACTTATCATAGAGATAAGAAACTGTTCCAAAGCTTGGGGGTCCTAGGCCTGGATTATGATACATCAGTGGGTCCGTGGACTCTGCTTAACTGAGAACCACTGCTGTGTACCACACAATCGTATGCAACTTGAAATTTTAATATAATAGACTTTACGAGAGAAGAGGCGGGTAGTCAGTAACTACCAGATTTAAAGCTTAATAAACTGGGATTTTACTCACACCTGTCAATAGACTGTGACGTTTAGACATCAGATAACATACGTTTATTGCCTACTCGCTAGTACATTGTTTTATAACAGGAAGCCACTGACACTGATCTGTTGATATATAATACAGACTTTCGTCTTTGCTTCTTCTGTTGTTATTTATTTTCTTTCAGTCAGTGAGTTGCACTTATCTAGATACTAACACTGATATTCCTACTCTCTCTCTCTCTCTCTCTCTCTCTCTCTCTCTGTCTGTCTCTGTCTGTCTGTCTGTCTGTCTCTCTCTCTGGTCCAGAACTCAGTACTCAGTCTAAATGAGATAGTTGTTAGTCAAAATTAGCCACGGAGGGCTACCCGTATAACTTTTGTAAGATGGTGCAAAAATTATTTATCCTAACCCCCAGGACATCCCAGTATTCTTTTGATAACACGTTCTGGTTTCCTTAACTACGGGCCATCCAAATCTTCAAACAGAAGAAGCCCTCTGCTACAATTTTTAAACAGAAGAAGCCCTCTGGTCAAATTTTTAAGCAGAAGAAGCCCTTTTGTCCACTTCTTAAACAGAAGAAGGCCTTTGGTCCAATTTTTAAACAGAAGAAGCCTTCTAGTCAAATTTTTAAACATAAGAAGCCCTCTGGTCCAATTTTTAAACAGAAAAAGCCCTCTTGTCCAATTCTTAAACAGAAAAAGCCCTCTGGTCCAATTCTTAAAGAAAAATGTGATGCCTCCCTCTCACCCCTATTCCACTGGCTCCTCTTTTTAAAAAATTTATCTTGATGGCTTATTCTGTTCTAATAATTGGACCAGAGTGCTTTCTCTGTTTTAGGAATTGAGCAAGTGAAATGATTGGGGGGAGGGGGGGGGGGGGGTCGCGGGGCGGGGTGGGGGATGTTGGTCATCATCTATTTTAATGATTGGGTAAGATTGTTTTCTCTGCTTTACGAAATCGACCGGAGGGCGTCATTTTTTGTTTTTTTCTGTTTGAAGATTTGGAGGGCCCGAAGTTAAGGAAACCAGAATGAGTTATCAAAAGAATACTGGGATGTCTTGGGGGGTTAGGATAAATAGTTTTTGCACCATCTAACAAATTTATAATAGCCACATTCCGTGGCTAAAGTTTACTGACTACTGGGTCATTAAGACTAAGTACTGAGTCTTGTGACCAGAGAAAGAGTAGATCATAGTGAGTATCTAGATAAATATAACTCACTGATTGAAAGAAAATAAATAACAACAGAAGAAACAAAGAAGGAAGTCTGTTCTCCAAGATCTATTATGTATCAAAAGATCAACATCAATGGTTTCCAATTAAAAAAACAATACAATGTACTAGCGAGTACCCAATAAAAGTATGTTATGTGATATGTAAATCTGACAGTCTACAGACAGCCGCAAGTAATATCTAGGTTTATTTCACTTCAAAGTGAATTTATAGCCAGTAAGCTGTTATTTTTATTTTCCTTGATCTGATATATATGGAAGATTGTTGTTCGTGGTCATTTATGCTAGATCCAGTTGTCAGAGTTTGCTTGACTTGGTGATCTCAGTTTGTTTGAGTTTGTGATCTGACTTCAACAACATGAACGGTGTTCTAGTGTCCTGTATTTGTCTGCTTATTCTGGTAATTATCTTCATTTATTAACTTTCGTTTTCGTTACCATAAACATCATTCTAGATCTCATTAGGATGAATTTATCTAGAACTGGTTATTGAAAAAGTAATTTGAAAAAGACTTTATATTCCAAAGATGAATATATAAAAATCAGAGATGTTTGATTGTCAAAATGTTTCTTTCTAAATTCTCCCAACTGGACTTTTGATAAACAACTTTTAAAAAATCACCAGCAGGTATTGTTTATAAAAAATATAACAAGTTAGTCTAGTTTGATTCTTACAAGTGTGGCCGTGTTTATTAATTTGTTTTCATGTTGTCCAGACATGAACAGTTCTTCCTCTTCTTCTTCCTCTTTTTCTTCTGATTATTACTTTTAGTATTATTAGTATTCTTCTTTTTTTCTTCTCTTTCTGCTTCTTCTTCTTCTTCTTCGTAACTATTCTTCTTCTTTTTCTTCTTCTTCCTCGTTAATACACAGAAAAGTAATAGGAGAAGTAGATCATTTTGTACATCTCATAAGTTACATAGATCTGAAAAGAGACACTACTAAGGAAGTTTGAACCAGACTAACAGAGGCAGCATTGACCTTTCAGAATCTTGACAAAAATGTGGAAATCAAAACTCAAAGCCACAAGAACAAAGCTTAGGACATTCAGCTCAGTTGTAATTACCCATCCTTTCTTAAGTATGTCACAGCTTGACAACAACCAAAGAAATATAGAGAAATTGGACGCATTTGAAAACAAGCATCTAAGAAAAATACTCTGTATGGTACGAATTCAAGACTACAGCAGAGAAATGGTCATGCAGCAAAGAGATTCAGCAGTGACCAAGAAAAGAGGTCGGCACATGTGGACTACGTGATAAGAAGAAACAATGAAAGAATAAAAAAATTAGCTATCACATTTCAAACATCTGTAAAAAGAAAAAAAAGAGCCCGATAACGAAAGACCCTAAAGAGAACACTGACAAGAGAAGCTAAGATGACTGGCATAAAATCCCGTGATGAGACCGATAAGCTCACAGAAATAGAGACACAAGTGGAGACACGCTGTGATGTCTGACATCTGACACCAAGGGAAGGATGTAAGACGTAAACAAAAGTTTCGTGAGTGGTATTTGTTAGGTTGACACTTTCATTGATGGTTTACGGTAAGTCAGAGTTTCATTGATGGTTTACGGTAGGTCAAAGTTTCATTGATGGTTTACGGTAGGTCAAAGTTTCATTGATGGTTTACGGTAGGTCAAAGTTTCATTGATGGTATTTGATAGGTTAAAAGTTCACTTTAACTTGATTAACATTATCTGCAAAAAAAAAAAACCTTACTGACGTTTCGCTTATCTGTTGCAGTGTGGAGCAGTATCCTCCGTCCTTGTAACAAAGCAGGAACATCCTGACAACCTTACTCGGGATCATGAGGAGACAGGAGTAGACCTACAATCATTTGTTGACTATTTTGTCATGTTTGTTCTGCCAGAGGGACTCAACAGAGCTTCCACTGAGGCTCTTTAAAGAGCAGGATTTCAGTAAATGATTAAACATTTATTTTAGGACGAAGATTGTTGAATCTTCTATCTATCTATCTATCTATCTATCTATCTATCTATCTATCTATCTATCTATCTATCTATCTATCTATCTATCTATCTATCTATCTATCTATCTATCTATCTATCTATCTATCTATCTATCTATCTATGTTTGTCTGTCCTTATATCTGTAGAGATGAGACTAGACAACCAAAGATGCTAATACTGAGGACATGGTTAAAAACAGCAGCTCTCTTAGAACAAATGCGGACGTTCAGTCAGGGAGAACAGTTTGTCATGTCACAAAATCTGCTTAATTTAGAGCTGCTTCTGGAAACAGGAAATCAGATTAATTATATCAATGAAAGCCAGGGAAAATGAAACTTCTGACAGTCTGTCAGTCTCACCAGATGAGAATGCTGGTAGTGTCAGTGTCAGACTGGACAAAACTAACCAAACTCACGCACGACCTCCAACTTCTCCATTCAGAGAAGAAACATCAAAATCTCCAGTTGATACTTCTTCACCCGACAAAATCTCAAGCTAACGTTTTTTTATTATACACGAATCACTGCAAACTCCATCAGATACTCCTTCAACATCAGGAAACATGAAAATCTCGAATAGATCATGATAGACACAGAAGGTCATGTTAGACACAGAAGATCATGTTAGACACAGAAGATCATGTTAGACACAGAAGATCATGTTAGACACAGAAGATCATGTTAGACAGAGAGCAGAGGTGAAACCCTAGTCTTACAATGGAAGGGATGTAACTAAGCTTATTTTTTTATGGACTATTGTTGGCCTTGCTTAAGGGATTTACATCAGGGGTCAAACTTCGAGAAAATTCTGGCACGTGGCCGGATTAAGCTTCGATGAATGGGGAGAGATCCTTTGTTACGAAGCTTCTGTGAGAGAGTCTGAGATTGGATGTTGTTGAGAATGGACGTGTTTTTTTTTGTGGTTTTGGTGATTTTCTTTTTAGGATGTGGTTTGAGTGATTTGTTCTTGAAAGTTCTCATGGTCTTGGGTCATACTGGTAAACTGCCAAGTTGTTTATTGTTTATCATTCATTTTGATGTGTCACAGTCATATGTTTTCATCAGTTTATCTTCATCTTCTTCTGCGTTCGAGGTTGTTGGTCACACCAGATCCTGATCCCTGTCGACAGAGCAAAGCCCGCAGTCCTCTCCAGATCCTGATCCCTGTCGACAGAGCAAAGCCCGCAGTCCTCTCCAGATCCTGATAGGATCCCCGAAGCTTTTGACCCAAGCTTGTGTCCTCTGGGCATGTCTCTCGTCTCAGGTCAGCATGGTTTTGGCACCCTTGAAGGATATGTTCTGGAGTCTGGACTCCACTGCCACATGGACATTCGCCTGTGTGAGACATTTTAAGTCGATGCAGGTGGCTCAGTAGTCTGCGGTGACCTGTCCGTATGTGAAAGAGGATGGTTTGCTGATGTCTTTGTAATTGGCATTGGATCTGGTTCGCTGTTTCATTTCAGTTGCTGCTTCCATTCAGATCTGCACTGGTTACGGATGATAGTTTTCCCCTCTTGGTAGTTTACCTGATGATTTGTTTGATCTTGATTGCTGCCAGCTTTGGATAGCGTGTCAGGTGTTTCAATGTCAGCTATTACACAGAGGGATTGTACCCACTGTAGGGCCACGGTTGTTGACAGTGTAAGGTGCTTCAGTTCTGTTGTGATTTCCTGCATGTTTTCCTGTGAGTTCTTTGTTGTTTTTAGTGACTCTAGAAATGCCCTGCAATCTGTGAAGAAGGCTATTTTGTGTGGTGGCTGCTGGTTTTCTGTGTTTTAGTATTTTGAGGGCTTCGAGGAAGGGCTGTTGTTTCAGCCTTGTAGTTGGAGGAAATCTTTCTCATCGCGATGGCCGTTTTGGTTTGTCTCCCATCTGTGTACACATGTGTCCATTCAGCTGGGTTTTATTTGCTGTCAATCAACTCTCGGTTCAGTGAATCATTACATCCATCTTCCTCTGAGTGTTGTTATAAAAGTTCATTGATTAATTGTAGCACAACGGCCTGTTGGTGGACTGCAACCGTATTTGTGATTGATTTATGGTACCTGGGTGTTAGTTGTAGTTATATGCATTTTTGTGTTGTGACATTGAAGCATGTAATGTGTTGTCTGTTAATTCACCATATTCTCGTATACCTGGAAGGTCTGGTAGGTTAATTTAGCTGATAGTGCTGAGTTGGCACTTCCCGACTGAGTTACAGTTTTCAACAGATGCCATGATACTGGCTGCTATAGTTGTATTGCATTAGGCTGTGTCTTAATAAGCGCTTTAAGCACACGCCTAAACTAGCGTGACGACGGAAAACAGACAAGCTTGTACTGAAGCGCTAGAGCCTACCCTCTCTATATGCCCCCGAGGAATGACTCATGCTTCAGTGCACACAAAGATATAGGCAGTGCACACAAATATATAGGCAGTGCACACAAAGATTTAGGCAGTGCACACAAATATATAGGCAGTGCACACAAAGATTTAGGCAGTGCACACGAAGATCTAGGCAGCGCACACAAAGATATAGGCAGTGCACACAAAGATATAGGCAGCGCACACAAAGATGTAGGCAGTGCACACGAAGATCTAGGTAGTGCACACAAAGATCTAGGCAGTGCACACAAAGATCTAGGCAGTGCACATAAAGATCTAGGCTGTGCACACAAATATCTAGGCAGTGCACACAAAGTCTAGACAGTGCACAATACTCGCAGGGAACTACATTTTTTGGTGAGAATTCGATCGTCTCATGAAGCCAAGAAGTTATAGAACAAATTAAAGATCCTGTACAATATCTAATCCATGACATGGCTACTGGGATAAGAAAATCACTTGGGTCTGAGGTTCAACGTCTCCGGAAGGAAACTATTTCTCTGAAGAGAATGCAAAAATGAGACTTGCTATGGAAGAACTGCAGAGTGAGTGCAGAAGCTGCAAGATAATACAACAGAAAAATGACAGATCAGTGTAATTTATCTCCGACGGTAAAATAGAAAAGTCAGTCATCATCACCAGTCACCAAGAATAAAGCATCGAGTGAACAAGAAGAGTGCGACACCTCACCAGGAAAGAAGGACAAGGAAAGATTTCCCACCGATGTGCGTATAAGTAATAGGTTCGAGGCTCTGCAGATTCTACCTCAATTACTTATTAGTATATATAATAAAAATGTAGTTCCTTGCGAGTTTTGTGCACTGTCTAGATCTTTGTGTGCACTGCCTAGATATTTATGTGCACTGGCTAGATCTTTATGTGCACTGCCTAGATCTTTATGTGCACTGCCTAGATATTCGTGTGCACTGCCTAGATTTTTGTGTGCACTGCCTAGATCTTCGTGTGCACTGCCTAGATCTTCGTGTGCAATGCCTAGATCTTTATGTGCACTGCCTAAATCTTTGTGAAATTTGTCTGACAGAAGGCATGGCCATTAGAGGCACAATATTCCCACACAAAGAGATACATAAAACAACGTGGATATCTCCAGATGATAGAACTAGAAACCAGATAGATCATTTTTGTATTAGAAAGCAATACAGAACATCTCTCATAGATGTAAGGGCTTATAGGGGTGCAGATGTCAACAGTGATCACAACCTGTGCATAGGGAAAATAAAACTAAAATTGAAAAGCCAACACAAGAAATCAGTGCACAGAAAGATAAACAGCCACAGCCTACAAGAAGAAAATACTAACATTAATTTCAATCAGGAACTTGCCAATCATTCCAAAACACCCAGTGAAGTTGATGAGATAGGTATAGATGAGTTATGGAATTCTTACAGCACAGCCATAATCACAGCAGCAAAAGCAAGCGCTGGACTGTAAAAACCAAATAGAAAAGCATGGATATCAGATAAAACATGGAAGTATATACATGAAAGACGAGCAGCCAAATTAGACATGTTGAATGTAAAGACAGATCTTGGAAAAGATCTAGTGAAAGCAACATATAAAGAAATAGACAAGAGAGTAAAAAGTTCAGCTGGAAGGGATAAAAGAGAATACATGGACAATATGGCGAAAGAGGCAGAAAAAGCAGCAAAAACAGGAGACAGCAAAACTTTATATGACACACAAAAGAGGCTAACAGGTACTATTACATCTAAAGAAAGACCAATCCTTAGCAAAACTGGAACCCTATTAACATCAAATAAAGACCAAAAGCAAAGATGGACTGAACACTTCCAAGAAATACTTAATCGACCACACCCAAAAGAATTGTTAAACCTTGAAACTGACTTACCAGCCCCACAGCTAAATGTCAACCTAGATGAAATTAAATTGCATGAAATTGAAACAGCAGTGAATTTAATAGCTAACAACAAAGCTGCAGGTGAAGATGAAATAACAGCCGAAATGCTAAAAGCTATCAATAGTGACAACATGAGACAACTACAGAGAATGTTTAACAAGATTTGGAAAGAAGAAAAGGTCCCTTCTAATTGGAAGAAAGGAATCATTGTTAAAATACCAAAAAAAAGGCAACCTTAGTGATTGTAACAACTGGAGAGGAGTAACCTTAATATCAGTTGTGTCAAAAGTATTTTGCTGGGTCATTTTGAATAGCCTCAAAGACATAGTGGATACTGCAATGAGAGAAGAACAAGCAGGATTTCGAAAAGGGAGAAGCTGTCTCGACCAGATCTTTACTCTCAGAATAATACTTGAAGAATATATTGAAAAACAGAAACCTTTAATACTGAACTTCATAGATTTTAAAAAGGCGTTTGATAGCATACACAGAGATTCATTGTGAAGAATGTTATGTCTATATGGAATATCATCTAAAATTGTCAACATCATTAAGGACTTATATAATGGATATGTTTGTGCAGTCAAGACAGAAGAAGGGATGAGTGAATGGTTCCAGATTGAAACAGGCGTGAAACAAGGATCTATACTGTCTCCTTTACTTTTTGGGATTACAATAGACTTCATAATGAAAAAATGCTGCACAGGTAACACAGGTATTGACTGGGTACATGGGACCCAACTAGAAGATCTTGATTTTGCTGATGACATAACTCTTATCAGTAATAATGTGAATTTCATGCAAGAAAAAACAGATAGCCTCTCTCACTGGCTAGCAAAATAGGACTTGAAATTAACAAGGACAAAACAAAATTAATGAAAATTCCTCTCAATCAAAATGGAAAAATACACATAGAAGGACAGATATTGAAGAAGTCAATCAATTTGCATATCTTGGCAGCTACATAGACCAGGATGGTGACACTAGAAAGGAAGTTAGGATCAGAATTGCAAAATCAGCATCAATCTTCAAGAATCTTGAGAACATATGGAATTCAAAAGTTATAAGCACAAAAACCAAGTTAAGACTATTCAATTCAAATGTAATATCCACCTTCATTTATGCATGTGAAAGCTGGAAAACAACTAAAGAAATAGAAAAGAAATTAGATTCTTTTGAAAACAAATGCCTAAGGAAAATACTCGGCATCAAGTGGAATGAATTCAAGAACAATGCAAAGATAAGACAGATGTCTGAACAACAACCAGTCTCATGGGTGATCAGGAAAAGGAGATGGACATATGTTGGTTACTTGATGAGAAGAAATGATCAGAGAATCCCAAAACAAGCTATCAAGTGGAACACAACAGGCCGAAGAAAAAGAGGCAGACCGCTTGAAACTCTGAAGAGGACATTATTAAGAGAGGCCAAATTAACAGGCATAAAATCCTTTGATGAGGTTGAAAGACTCGCCGAAGACAGGATAAATTGGCGAACTACTTTGCGAGCCCTATGTGACGTTTAACGGCACAGGAAGGATATAGGATAAGAAGATATAAGATAAGAAAGTTTAGGAGTATTTCATACTAAAATAATTCTGGAACTTGTTATCTTATCTTTCGGTTCACTGTTCCATATATGATCATGATCATCGTATTTATTACTGTTATTGTTTCTAATGTTATTGTTCACGCTATTATTATTAAGATAAATCAGATTTGGACTTGTATGCTTTGATTCATATAGTTTTTCTTTCCTTAACATTATTTGCCAGTATGATATCTTTTCTTAGATTCCTATTTTTGACCAATTTTATTTCATTTCTTATTATTCTCTTCATTTTGAACTTGTTTGTATATTTTATAGTCGGGCACTTATTATTGAACACATTGTTGATATGAAACAGTCAAGTGGGAATGAAAGCAGAAACTGTCAGTAACAACATGTCTACCGGATTCCTGGCATCTGTTCCAAGGAAAAGGGGAGATAATCTGAGAAGTAGCGGTTGTTTATTAGACTATGAGCTACAGAATGTCCAAGCTGGGTTTTTAATACTGGTCCTGATAGAAATAAACCCACGATTTTCCCATGATAGAAACAGATGTTTCCTGAACATAGAGCTGGTCTTCAGAAGGCACGGCCACATCTTGCACTTTATTTAGAAAAAAAACTTACGGAAATGATCATACGATAAACCGTAGAAAAACTGACAAAAGTAAAAGAAATAAAATATGAAAGTCTCAGAAAGTAATGAAAGCATTTTTTTTCCTATTTGAAAGAGAGTTTTTTAGCACTCTTTTGTTAGATGCTTGCGGAGAATCAACTTGCACATTTACTGATTGATTTTCATAATCAATATTATTATAAGACCTTGCCGTTTGTTTTTCACGGTGCAAACTTCTGGGTTTGTGATTTGTGCTTTAAAATTTTGATATTGCTGTCGCCTGTACACAATCTAAAGCCCACGTGGGAACATCAGCGACATTTCTCTGTAGAATGTTTCTAACTTTCTTAGACAATATTTCTTGTGCAGAACTGTGCGAGAGAAAATAAACCATTCTAAAATATAATTTATTTATTCCCTGTAACAGCATGTAAGAGGACATCCACTGTCTGATACGAGCTACGGAGATTCTAACAGCTTCACTACAGACAACGATGAACCAGAAGCTGGACAAAACGCTTTTTATGAGTCGGATTTAGCTTTGTTCTTTCCCTTTGTGCCTACCTACCTTCTGGGCTTAAGTGTGTAGCCTTTGAATATATCTAGTACATGAATAAATGTTTGATTGATGATTGTGCCAGCTCGTGTGTTTATTTTCAAATCATAATTTTCTGCTTGTTTGTCTGTCTGCGTCTGTCTGTGTATGTCTGTCTATATGTTAATTAATGCATATGTTAGCCAACAGAAAACTCTAGGTCTTATTATTGGTCACATCTAAATTAGAACTCACACGTAAAAAATTAATTAAAACTCAGAGCCGAAAAAAATGTACCAATTAACCAAAATCAAGCTGTTACTCAACCAACAGACAATGAAGACACGATATACATTACACATACAAACACATTTAGACTACGTTTCCATGATCTGGATTTTTTGCTATATATGTGGCATATAAGGACTTTATGACAGTATTCTTTCACTGCTGCATTTATTTCTACTATCAAAGGGGCATAATCAAGGATAAAAATTTAGTTCTTAGACTTAGTCTTTAAAATGCTTTGATGAGCTCAAGGAAAAGTAAATTTTTACATGTTAACTTCCCGAGAATTATGATTATGTTTGATGAACTTTATCTTGACATGTTTTTATATTGCCAGCTAAAACTAATAACATAAGAGTTAAATTTGGAAACTTGTCCATGGTCGCAAACAGGCAACTGCACGAAGTTTAGACTTTTTCTTGAGAAGAAATTTCACGAAACAGAATTAGAATTTGTAGATCATATTTAAGCACTGGAATTTTAAGTAAAAGGGTTAGGGTCAGTCAGTTAATTGTGAGTCATTTTTAATCATTGTGATTATGCTGATTGAAGTTGATAGCTGAAGTTGTGATAGCATTAGAAAGAGGGGAACATTGAGCTAGTAGTTTATTCATGGATCCATGTTGTGTTTGATGTTGCTACAGTTGTCTATAATAGAGATGTAAACTGATGAATGTGAAAATAGCTATTTCTGAGGCTTAGTTGGACTTGTTAAGACCGATATTTTGTGAGGTGATGTTTTTCTTGTGGATCCATGGAAACTTCCATTGAGACTGTAAGTTTGCTCTGTATTACATCATGTTGTATATCTTTTATCCTATCTTAGAGTAAGTGTTGTCCATTTCCTCCCTACATTTCGAACTAGTTCTGGCCAGGGAGAAGAGCGGCTTGTTCATCTGTATACTCAGTATGTTACTCTCACTTATCACTGCCCATTCTCTCCATAATAAACATGCGTTTTTGCAGTTATCAAATTGAGTGTCCAGTGGTTCTCAAACTGTTGAAATGTGTCTGTTCGTATTTACACATTACAATTTCTGAGAATTAATTAAATGGAGATGAGAACCCAGATTAATCCAGTTGCTACCTGTGTCAGAAGTTTTCACAATTTCGACGTACTTCTTTAGCGGTTCTGCTCTAGTCTTGCCGTGTGGCACTCTATCCAAACAGGATTCCCCCATACTTTACTTGTGTCACAAACGAACTGTATATTTTATTAGCTACACGCATCCACCATATACCACAGATCCGCACTGAAAACAGATCAGCACAAACCACTGGTTCACATTGAAAACAGATCAGCACAAACAGCTCAACAAGTACCACTGATCAGCACAAACAGCTCAGAATTATCCCTCTCATAATTAGATTTATTTTCAACAAAGACACATCAGTTCACAAAATTCTGTAGCAGAATGCTTCGCCCTGTTTGTGGCGACTGTTGAAATCAAATCAAAAACTTTGTTAAGGTCTAAACATTTGTCTTCTCCCAAAACCTGGGCTTGAGCTCTATAATAACTTCCTTGTTTACTGTAACAGTGTTTAGGACGGATGATTACCTCTTTGTTTACTGTAACAGTGTTTAGGACGGATGATTACCTCCTTGTTTACTGTAACAGTATTTAGGACGGATGATTACCTCCTTGTTTACTGTAACAGTGTTTAGGACGGGTGATTACCTCCTTGTTTACTGTAACAGTGATTAGGACGGACGGGTGATTACCTCTTTGTTTACTGTAACAGTGTTTAGGACGGATGATTACCTCCTTGTTTACTGTAACAGTGCTTAGGACGGATGATTACCTCCTTGTTTACTGTAACAGTGTTTAGGACGGGTGATTACCTCCTTGTTTACTGTAACAGTGTTTAGGACGGGTGATTAGCTCCTTGTTTACTGTAACAGCGTTTAGGACGGGTGATTCCCTCCTTGTTTACTGTAACAGCGTTTAGGACGGGTGATTACCTCCTTGTTTACTCTAACAGTGTTTAGGACGGGTGATTACCTCCTTGTTTACTGTAACAGCGTTTAGGACGGGTGATTACCTCCTTGTTTACTGTAACAGTGTTTAGGACGGGTGATTACCTCCTTGTTTACTGTAACAGTGTTTAGGACGGGTGATTACCTTCTTGTTTACTGTAACAGTGTTTAGGACAGGTGATTACCTCCTTGTTTACTGTAACAGTGTTTAGGACGGGTGATTACCTCCTTGTTTACTCTAACAGTGTTTAGGACGGGTGATTATCTCCTTGTTTACTGTAACAGCGTTTAGGACGGGTGATTACCTCCTTGTTTACTGTAACAGTGTTTAGGACGGGTGATTACCTCCTTGTTTACTGTAACAGTATTTAGGACGGATGATTACCTCCTTGTTTACTGTAACAGTGTTTAGGAGGGGTGATTACCTCCTTGTTTACTCTAACAGTGTTTAGGACGGATGATTACCTCCTTGTTTACTGTAACAGTGTTTAGGACGGGTGATTACCTCCTTGTTTACTGTAACAGTGTTTAGGACGGGTGATTACCTCCTTGTTTACTGTAACAGTGTTTAGGACGGATGATTACCTCCTTGTTTACTGTAACAGTGTTTAGGAGGGGTGATTACCTCCTTGTTTACTGTAAAAGTATTTAGTACGGGTGATTACCTACTTGTTAACTGCATCAGTGTTTAGGACGGGTGATTACCTCCTTGTTTACTGTAACAAGTGTTTAGGACGGGTGATTCCCCACAGGTCTTGCTGTCGCCGCCCCTGAGTGTGTATACCTGCTGTAATTAAGCAAGTAGCTAAGCCAGGTCTCTCGCCAGGTCCGTGCGTTTTGTGAGCACGTGGGGTCCGAGACGACTACGAGTGAGTTATGTGTGAGACGAGAAACTGACAGGAATATTTGATGGACGTAAAATGTGGTTGTCTTGTTAACTAAAAATGGAGTCTGTTAATAGCTTGAACGGTGTAACGTAAGACTGTCATGGATGGATGAATCCTGCATCGTTTGGACGAATCTTGCGATCAGCGCTTGTTAGTAATGTCCAGATCTGTGTGACTGAGTTCAAGCCGAGGATCTGAAGTAGTTACATTGCTTGCCTCACTTCCATTACTTCACCATCATCATCCTGTGGCATTTATTAAATGTCATGTGTTATTCTAGAGTTGGACTTAGGTTATTTGCTCAAACTTGTTTTCTATCGTGGACGACAGAACCTGAATCTGATTGCGATTACTCAACTCAGGACTCAAACCCTTGCCTGCTCTACTTACTTGTTGTTGTTGCTGTGTACCCTTGCGATGTATGAAGTAGTAGTGTACTGAGACATTACTCTGCTGTTCACTTTTTGAAATGTACTTCTATCTCACCTAAAACTCATGAGTAGTATTCATTCCTTTAACCTTTTCAATATCTATTTCAGTTGCATTGTTTCCCTGGGAACAACTGTGTTAAGAATACACTGATCTTAACATAGTCTTTGTGAGACATGAAACATCAATCTTAGTGTTTAAAAGTTCTGACCTAATTCTGTTGTCCAGAAATCTGCAGCAATCAACACTAACTGTAATTGTTAATTTTATAAAATGTAATATCAGGAAGGTGAACGGATGGCGACTTTGAGATTGCCTTCTGGGATTAGGAAAATCTGATCACAAAATATAAACCATAACCAACCTAATATATATATATATATATATATATATATATATATATATATATATATATATATATATATATACGAGGGCCGTTCAGAAAGTAATGCACCACACAGTTTTTTCCAGGTAATAATAAAGATAGAAGCACGAGATTTTGCACACTTGAAATATGTCATGTGCCAGTTGTGTGAATCAAATTGCACCGCAACTGGCCAAAAAATATGGCTGCCCTAACCCTTGAAATTGAGCGTGTTAGCAACTTGAGGTATAAGCAGCGAACTGTGATAGAATTTCTCTCTGCACAGAAGGAAACTGTTGTGAACATTCACAATCGTTTATGTGATGTTTATGGACGTTTTGCAGTCGATAAGACTACAATCAGTCGATGGGTTCAAAGAATCAAAGAATCAGTAAATGGAGATAAGGAGTTGCATGATCGGCCGCGCTGTGGACGTCCTGCCACAACCACCAAAGCAGAAATGTTGAAACTCGCTGAGGGCATTATACTTATTAATAGACGTTACACTACTCAACAACTGGACTTAAAGCTTCTAGTCAGCAATGGCAGTGCAAATGCAGTTATAAAAGCTCTCGGATTTTCTAATGTTTGCGTAAGGTGGGTTCCTCGAAGTCTCATAAATGACCATCGATTACAAAGAAAAGCAATTTCTTCTGAATTGTTGGAGCGTTTGAATGCTGAGGAAGAGACCATTTTGTCTAAGATCGTAACAGGTGACGAAATCTGGGCACATCATTTTGAACCTGAGACAAAAAGACAATCAATGGAGTAGCATCATCCGCAATCACCAAAAAGAAAGAAATTCAGACAACTCCTTCAGCGGGAAAGGTCATGATCACTGTCTTTTGAGACATTGAAGGTGTGATTCCTGTGGATGTTATGCCAAGAGGAGAGACAGTCAATTCGTAAGCTTACATTAATACATTGAAAAAAACTCAATCAACGTTTTTACAGAGATCGGACGCACGAGAATCCAGCAGACAATGAGCGCCCTCACACAAGTCTGGCAACACGGGAAGCAATCACCAAATAAGGTTGGGCTGTACTAACCCATTCATCCTATATTCAAAATTTGGCACCCTCTGATATCCATATGTTTCCGTCAACTTAAAGACGCACTCCAATTGTTAAGATCTGAAGATGATGGAGGAGTGATTCATGCAGCGAAGAAATGTCTACATAATCAAGAGAAAATCTGGTATGTGCTTGGACTACATGCACTTGGTTCGCGCTGGCCTTTACATGACACATCCATGTATATAGTGTATAAATTTCATGATTTTGAACAAACAGCTCCTGAGAAAAACGATGTTGTGCATTACTTTTTGAACGCACCTCGTGTATATCCATAGACGAATAACATACTCTTCCTTCTTAGAATGAGAACATGATCTACTCCGATCATTTGGCAACTTCCTAAGTGCTCAACATACAAATACCAACCTATCAAAATTCTCTCGCATATTCTTTATATACTGGATCAGTCGGCAGCGATTTTACTCAGAGTTGCGCACATTTGGGCTGACCAGTAGATGATTTTATTTATTCCTTTTTTAAGCTTCTCTGTAGAAAGAAAACTTAGATATGACAGTCTGTCCTTTTCCCTGCCTATATTACAGCAGGATGATAATGGACTTCTCCTGCTCAATCAGCCAACGGATCACCTAAAAGTTTACTCACTGGCTTGGCACACATCCTCAACATCAAATTTGGCATTTCACTCTTCAGACTCTCAATTTACACGCACATTCAGAAAACAAACTGAAGGTAACGACCATCGATCAGTCTTCGTGATCATAGAAAATGAACTCATTAACACCAGTAACCTGTCTCCTTAGTCTCTATCTTTACTTTGTCTCCCTACTGTCTCCCTACTCTGTCTCCCTACTCTGCCTTCTTACTCTGTCTCCCTCATGATCTAACTAACCCATGTTCCCCTTCCTTGGCCTGTTGTAAGCTTAATGAGATGAATACTGCTGTAGCATCTGCCATTTAGCACACATTACAAACATAATATGTACAATAGGAATCAACAAGTCTGTAATCAAGTAATACATGATTTAATCACACAAGTAGATCTCAGTAGCAAGAACATAACTAACTGGTAATGACACCGAACATAAGGACAAGAAACAAATTAATGAATGATATGGAAAAACATTGATAAAGGATACAATGAGGATGAAGATTCCATGTAGTAATAACTGAGGCCTGATAATATGCAATAATGAACATTCAACTATCCTGAACATAGCAATGATGAACTCAGTGGACATATATCCTAGAAAATTGACTGGTCCCTTAACATAAGGCCTCCACAAGAACGTGTGTGCAAATTATACCAAATCTTCTACTAATTCCTTTACATAAGTCAACATATTTCACCACAATGAGACATGAACATCTCGCTGTCATGGCTGTACATGGGATAATCTGCTTGAGTAAATAGCTTTTTAATGGCGTGTATATAATCATTATGTATGAAACATGTAATAATAAATATGACTAGAAAACCATAATATTCCAAGGTTATGTTGACATGCTACAGTGGTGATTGTGGGGTGGGGGGAGAGAGAGAGAAAGATCTCAGCAAGTTACGTAGGTCCTTATAATCCACCCACGGGACGATATTTGATGCCTTTAATCCTAAATCTGCAGCAGCAGGCCGTCTTGCTCACAACCGAGAGGCCTACAGGAGTGCTGTTTGGGAGGCAAAGTTCCGCAAGGGACATGCAAATTAATGAATCCTAAATCGTGTACCCAGATGTCATTACACAGAAACCCCACTTTCTGGTCACAGAAGCTCTCAGTATTCGCGAAAAACATCAACGATACGAAGCAGTATTTTGCTGATCTAAGGGATGTAACTAAGAAAAACATTTAGGGATCTGAAGTTAGAATTAGGTCCCCTTGACCGTCATTGTTTACTTGAATAGCTGAAGGTTGTATTTTCTGTGTTTAAGCTGATAACGTCTGGAAAGTTCTAACTCGTGAGATTGTTGGTTTGCATTATTTTTTAACATTCAGTCATATTCTGTCGTCATAGAGATCTGACGCGTGTGAGTTAGAGATGTGACTGTAGGATTTTTCTGTCGTGAAGTGTTATTGCAGTGTGATAGTTGTGAATGGGTTTTGTGTCATTTCTTCAAATCTTATATCTACTTTAAACCGTCTGAAAGTTTGTTCTTCATCTTGTTACCAAGTTTGAGATGTCACACTACATATTTCATCTTCATATTAACCAGAATCCATCATCATCTGGAGCACATAATTAAACATTGTATGTTCGAGACTGGACTTCCTCAGTGAATAAATCTTGGATGGTAAAATTCCTGGGTGTAACTGTTCTGTAAGAGTTTGTCATCAAAGCAATTTTAGGTATTGATCTTTTGTTGTTGATTGTTTGTGTGATTTATCTGGGTGAGTTTACTATCTGCCATAAGTCGGAATGTCATGTCATGGTGAAGTTACTCATAGTCTGTTACAACTAGTGCTAAGTTACTCATAGTCTGTTACAACTAGTGCTAAGTTATTCATAGTCTGTTACAACTAGTGCTAAGTTACTCATAGTCTGTTACAACTAGTGCTAAGTTACTCATAGTCTGTTACAACTAGTGCTAAGTTACTCATAGTCTGTTACAACTAGTGCTAAGTTACTCATAGTCTGTTACAACTAGTGCTAAGTTACTCATAGTCTGTTACAACTAGTGCTAAGTTACTCATAGTCTGTTACAACTAGTGCTAAGTTACTCATAGTCTGTTACAACTAGTGCTAAGTTACTCATAGTCTGTTACAACTAGTGCTAAGTTACTCATAGTCTGTTACAACTAGTGCTAAGTTACTCATAGTCTGTTACAACTAGTGCTAAGTTACTCATAGTCTGTTACAACTAGTGCTAAGTTACTCATAGTCTGTTACAACTAGTGCTAAGTTACTCATAGTCTGTTACAACTAGTGCAACATGATAAGCACTAGCTTCTGCATCTGGTGCCCCAACTGATAATCTGATAAACTTAAACTGATAACAATCTTTTACATCGTTTCCGGTTCAGACTCTAGTACAATCATCATCATCATCATCATCATCTGACTGAGACAGATTTTAGTTTCTCTGTTAAGTTCAACCAACAGAAATAAAGGAAAAAAAAAGAAAGAAGAAAGATTGAAAAGCAAAAAGTAAACTTTATGGGAAAAGTTGCAAGAGAAAATAGAAATATATTAGTATTGGAAGATTTTATAAAATGTGTACGTGTGATCTGTATGTACGTCCGTGATATAAAATATGTAACAACAACATGGCTTGAGTCAATAATAATAATAACAATAATATCACATAGAAGTGTATACTAATAAGAAAAGGAAAGGAGTAGATCCCATGCAGTGCGTCATTCAGGAAATTTGTAAAGGTTGTCTGCAACTATTTCCACTTCTCTCCCCTTGTTTATCATAATGATTACCTGGTCTGCTTTTATCCACGACATCTTACATCCTTCCCATACCGTCTGACGTCACATAGGGCTCGTAGAGTGTCTTCCCATGAGTCTCTATTCTCGGCGACCTTCTCAGTCTCGTCAAATGATGTGATGCCAACCATCTTAGCCCCCCCCCCTCCCCCGTCATTGCTCTCTTTACGGTCTCTCCACGTTGCTTCTTTACCTCTTCTAGACCAAGTCTCTCATCTCATGGCTCACTCTGTTATTCTCTGATTGTTTCTTGTCATTATGTGACCCACATTTATCCACCCTTCTTCTCTTGATCATTGCTGAGATTGTTTGCTGCATGCTCATTTCTCTTATCTCTGCTTTAGTCTTGAATTCGTTCCACTGTATGCAGAGTATTTTTCTTAAACGTTTGTTTTCGAGTGCTTCCAATTTGCTCTCTATTTCTTTGGTACTTTTCCACATGCCTATATAAGAATGAGTTGAATCTACTAAGCTTTGTTCTTGCTCTTACTAGTTTTGATTTCCATCTTTTGCTAAGATTCTTAAAGGCCAGTACTGGCTTTGCTGTTCCGGGTCTAACTTCTTTCCTCGAGTCTCCTTCCTAATGTATGTATCTTCCGAGATATACAAAATGGCCTACTTCTTCTGCTGTTTTTCTTTCAAAAATACAATTTCTCTTCCGCGACTAGATTCTTCACTATTTTCATCTTTTGCTTTTTTATCTCAAGGAATGTGCTAGCCATTGGCTGCAGGGCATCTGTTTTGTGTGTGTGTGTGTCTGTGTGTGTGTGTGTGCATTATTTCCACTAATAAGCGCTGAACCATCCGCAAAATCAAGGTCCTCTATCTGTCCCAGTACCCAATCAGTTCCAGTGTTACCATCGACTTCTATGTTATTCTTATTACTCTTGATTCAATCCTTGTGTTTCTTATATATTTTGAATCACGAAAGTACACAGAGACCACATTTACATATTTTGTGATATCTTACAATACTAATATTTTTCTGTATTCCCTTCCAGCTTTTTCCCAAAAAGTATCTTTTCTTTTTGGTTTACTTTTCGATGTTTATTCTTTCGTTTCTTTCTTTTCTTTTTCTTCGAGTTGGACAACAGAGAAACTTAAATCTGTCTCAGCCAGATAATGATGATAATGATGATGATGATGATGATGATGATGACTGATTGTACCAATGTTTTACCTAGCACAGATGTAACAGATTATTATCAGATTATATCCATCAGAGCAATAGTCGCGGCACCAGATGTAGAAGCTAGTAACTAGAAGCTAGTACCTCTCATGTTGCACTAGTTATAACAGACTATGAAAACATCACTATGACGTAGTATTCCAATTTATGGCCGGTCGTAAAATGACGCAGAAGAATCACACAAATTATCAACAACATGAAGATCAATACTCAAAATTGTTCTGAAAAGAAACTCTTACAAACAATTACACCCAGGAATTTGACGATCAGCGATTCATTCACTGAGGAAGTCCAGTATTGAACATAAAATGTTTAATGATGTGCTCCTGATGGTGATCGATTCCAATTAATCACGAAGATTTGATATCTCAAACTGTAGGTAACAAGATGAAGAACATACTTTCAGACGGTTTAAATTAGATATAAGAGTTGAAGAAATAACACAAACCCATCCTCAACTATCACACTGCAATAACACTTCACGACAGAAAAATCCTACAGTCACATCTCTAACTCACACGCGTCAGATCTCTATGACGACAGAATATGACTGAATGTTAAAAAAATATTATAAGCCAACAATCTCACGAGTTAGAACTTTCCAGACGTTCTCAGCTTAAACACAGAAAATACAACCTTCAACTATTCAGGAAAAACACTGACAGTCAAGGGGACCTAAACCTAACTTCAGATCTCTCAATGTTTTACTTAATTACTTCCTTTCGATCAACAAACTACTGTTTCATGTCGTTGATGTTGTTCGTGAATACTGAGAGCTTCTGTGACTAGAAAGTGGGAGTTTCTGTGTAATAATATCTGAGTCCAAGATTTAGGAATAAAGGCATAACATATCAGACTGGGGGAGGTGGATTATAAGGACCTACGTAACTGGCTGAGATATTTCTCCCTCCCCCCCCCCCCACCCCACAATCACGATTATAGCATGACAACATAACCTTGGAATATTATGGTTTTCTAGTCATATTTATTATTACATGTTTCATTCATAATGATTATATACACGCTATTAAAAATCTATTCACTGAAGAGATTATCCCGTGTACAGCTATGACAGCGAGATGTTCATGTCTCATTGTGGTGAAATATATTGACTTGTGTTAAGGAATTACTAGAAGATTTGGTATAATTTGCACACACGTTCTTGTGGAGGCCTTTTCATAAGGTACCAGTCAATTTTCTAGGATTTATGTCCACTGAGTTCATCATTGCTATGTTCAGGATAGTTGAATGTTCATTATTGCATATTATCAGGCCTCAGTTATTACTACATGGAATCTTCATCCTCATTGTATCCTTTATCAATGTTTTTCCATATCATTCATTAATGTGTTTCTTGTCCTTATGTTGAGTGTCATTACCAGTTAGTTATGTTCTTGCTACTGCGTCTAGTTGTGTAATTAAATCATGTATTACTTGATTACAGACTTGTTGATTCATATTGTACATGTTATGTTTGTAATGTGTGTTAAATGTCAGATGCTACAGCAGTATTCGTCTAATTAAGCTTACAACAGGCCAAGGAAGGGGAACCTGGGATGATTAGATCATGAGGGAGAAAGAGTAGGGAGACAGAGTAAGGAGAGAGAGAGTAGGGAGACAGAGTAAGGAGACAGAGTGGGGAGACAGAGTAGGGAGGCAGAGTAAGTAGAGTAAGGAAACAGAGTAGGGAGACATGCTACTTATGTTAATGAGTTCATTTTCTATGATCAAGAAGACTGATCGATGGTCGCTATCTTCAGTATGTTTTCCGAATTTGCGTGTACATTGAGAGTCTGAAGAATGAAATGTCAGATCTGATGTTGAGGATGTGTGCCTAGCCCGTGAGTAAAATTTTAGTGGATCCATTGGCTGATTGAGCAGGAGAAGTCCATTATCATCCTGCTGTAATATAGGCAGGGACAAGGACAGACTGTTACATCTAAGTTTTCTTTCAATAGAGAAGCTTAAAAAAGGAATAAATAAAATCATCGACTAGTCAGCACAAGGGTGCGCAACTCTGAGTAAAATCGGTGTCGACTGATCCAGTATATAAAGGAGATGGGAGAGACTTTTAATAGGTCGGGATTTGTAGGCTGAGCACGTAGGAAGGTCCAAAAGGATCAGAGGAGATCATGTTCTCATTCTAAGCAGGAAGAGATTGTTATTCATCGATGGATATATACGAGGGGCGTTCAAAATATAATGCACCACATCGTTTTTCTCAGGAGCTGTTTATTCAAAAAGCTTGAAATGTATACAGAATATACATGGATATGTCATGAAAACAATGGTATTATTCACCATCCTTATGTTCCCTATCAACATATACAGCTTTACGCCATCGAGAAACAAGTGCGTGTATTCCTAGCCTGTACCAGATTTTCTCTTGGTTATGTAGCCATTTCTTCGCTGCATGAATCACTCCTTCGCCATCTTCAGATCTTAACCATTGGAGTGCATCTTTAAGTGGACCAAAACAGATGGAAATCAGAGGATGCCAAATCGGGACTATAAGGTGGATGGATTAGTACAGCCCAACCCAATTTGGCGATTGCTTCTCGTGTTGCCAGACTTGTGTGAGGGCGCTCATTGTCTGGTGGATTCTCGTGCGGCCGACCTCTTCAAAAACCTTGATTGATTTTTTTTTAATGTCACGAGGTAAGCTTGCGAATTGATTGTCTCTCCTCTTGACATAACATACACAAGAACAACACCTTCAATGTTCCAAAAAAACAGTGATCATAACCTTTCCAGCTGAAGGAATTGTCTTGAATTTCTTTCTTCATGGTGATTAAGGATGATGCCACTCCATTGACTGTCTTTTTGTGTCAGGTTCAAAATGATGTGCCCAGGTTTCGTCACCTTTTACCATCTTAGCCAAAACGTTCTCTCCCTCAACATTCAAACGCTCCAACAATTCAGAAGAAATTGCTTTCCTTTGTAATCGATGGTCATTTTTGAGACTTCGAGGAACCCATCTTGCGCAAACCTTAGAGAGTTCGAGTGCTTTTATAACTGCATTTGCAGTACCATTGCTGACTGACAGCTTTAAGTCCAATTGTTGAGTAGTGATACGCCTATTAGTAAGAATAATGCCCTCAGCGCATTTCAACATTTCTGCCTTGGTGGCTGTGTCAGGACGTCCACAGCGCGGCCGATCGTGCAACTCCTTATCTCCACTTACTGAGTCTTTGATTCTCTGAACCCAGCGACTGACTGTACTCCTGCCGACTACAAAACTTCCATAAACATCACATAGACGCTTGTGAATGTTCACAACAGTTTCCTTCTTTGCAGAGAGAAATTCTATCACAGTTCACTGCTTATACCTCAGGTTGCAAACACGCTCCCTTTCAATGTTTAGGGCAGCCATATTCTTTGGCCGGTTGCGGTGCAATCTGATTCACACAATTGGCACATGCCCTATTTCAAGTGTGCAAACATCTCGTGCTTCTGTCTTCATTAATTACTGGACAAAAACGGACTGGTGCTTTATTTTCTGAACCACCCTCGTATATATATATAATCTAGCCATGTATATAGAAATCCCCGCTGCTGAAATCCACCAATGACTTCAACTTGCTTATGGAGATGTGTGTATGGGTGCTAGCAGTGTTAGTAGGTGGGTGAAACATTTCAACGATGGAAACACAAGCATCCAAGATATGCCTCACAGCGGTCGCCCTCAAACTGCCCCCACTGAACGCAACATGGAAAGTGTTGACGACATTATTAAACACGAAGGACGTGTCACAGTGTCTGAAATCAGTGTAAATCTTGGAATAGGACACAATGCAGTACAGTAAATGATTGAAGCCCTAGACTATAGAAATGTTTGTGCCCGCTGGGTCCCACAGGAGAGAACATCCAGAAAGCAGTGCGTCTGTGCGTCGGTCAGCTGGAATAGATTTCTACCGAGAGGGTATTTTGAAACTCTCAGAGCGATGGGGAAAATGTGTGCAGAGAAATATAGATTATGTTGAAAAGTGAAGAATAGGATGCAGTTTAAGGTGATACATATATATTTTTTCTATCTATATATTCTGAATTTTTAAAAAGAAATGTGTTCACGACTTTCGGCGTGACCCTCGTATGTTCTATGTAAGATTCTGATATTTTGTTAATATGCATTTTGATAGTTATTATGTGCACACAAATTTATTTGACTTTGAATGTTATATATATATATATATATATATATATATATATCTTGCCAATTAGTTCCTGTGATTACAGTCAGACATTCAGTCATAAAGGATGGTAGTTTTAAATTATGCATGAGACGATTGTGTTGTAATCATGTTAACTCCATAACACGTAAAGGTGATAATTTGATTTCAGTTGTTCCATTGTTTGTACTTTTATAAAGGAATAAAAAAATGTTGAAAGAAATGGATAAGAGTTAATTATTTTGTTGCTCATATAAAAAACTGATGATCTTTGATGAACATTTATTCGTCTTTTTTCGTTATTGTGTTCAACTGTGCAAACACCCGTACTTTGTAAAATAATTAAACAACAAAAATTATATTATTTTTAACTATTTCTACACCGCCAGTTCTCAATTTCCTGTCATCTCTTGTCTATGTGGTCATAGCCCCGGCTCTGGGAATGGCTGTTAAAATCTCCACAGACCATCAGTCTCTCTTTATGTGGGATTGTTTCTAGAGCAAGTGAGTTGTCATTAGGACATTAATAGCTAAGGAGGTAGACTGTATTACTGGTTTTAAATGGATCATCTGGTATTCATGTACACTCCCACCTGACATGCGCTGATGTTATTCTGAACAAGCGTGAGTACTTCTTCTTTTCTTCTGTCCTGTGGGTCTGATCTGAAACACCGGTAGCCTTTGATTGTAAAGGCGGCATCTTTGGTTAGGTGTGTCTCCTGTATACGGCATACTCTTACCTGCTCTGCAAAGAGTATGTTCTCTAGTTCTGTCTCTTTGCTATAATCATCTGTAATACAGCTAACACCGTCAGCATTCCACTGCATTATTTCAATTTCTTGCTTTTTGGCGGTTTGCTGCTGTTCTATTTTCTGGCCAGTAAGTAGCTCTATTCTCAGACTTCAGATCCTCGGCTTGAACTCAGTCACACAGATCTGGACATTACAAACAAGCGCTGATCGCAAGATTCGTCCAAACGATGCAGGATTCATCCATCCATGACAATCTTACGTTACACAGTTCAAGCTGTTAACAGACTCCATTTTTAGTTAACAGGACAACCACAGTTTTACGTCCATCAAATATTTCTGTCAGTTTCTCGTCTCACACATAACTCACTCGTAGTCAAGTCTCGGACCCCACGTCCTCACAAAATGCACGGACCTGGCGAGAGACCTGGCTTAGCTACTTGCTTATTTACAGCAGGTATACACAAACACTCAGGGGCGGCGACAGCAAGACCTATGGGGAATCACCCGTCCTAAACACTTGTTACAGTAAACAAGGAGGTAATCACCCATCCTAAACACTGTTACAGTAAACAAGGAGGTAATCACCCATCCTAAACACTGTTACAGTAAACAAGGAGGTAATCACCCATCCTAAACACTGTTACAGTAAACAAGGAGGTAATCACCCATCCTAAACACTGTTACAGTAAACAAGGAGGTAATCACACCTTTACTGTTTCGGCAAATGCTGGATGGATGAAGGAACACTTCACGTTTTTCTGATGTACGCGGTTTGGTAGGCTCGGTTATGAACTAAGTTACAGGTGAAGCTGTTGACAGATCTTGTGATTTCAAAGAATGCAGACTGGACCAATTCTGGGTGAATTTTGTTTCTGGTTATAAGAAGGTTGTTGAAAAAGCTTTTAAGCATCTCGTTCCCTTTTATTCCACAAACGTTTGTAAACAAACGTTCTCGGGAAATTGTTACACGAAGAACAGGCACATGAATCGACTTAATGTTGATCCAGTTTTGAGATTTAAAAACATGTAATACTGATCCAGATGCGGAGGCGATTATTCGGAATAAAAAAAAGAGGCATGATTTCTCTCACCATATTTAGGTTGGTTAGATGCCACATATTTCATATTCTGTTCATGTGTCAGAACAAAAAGGAATGTTAAGTGCTGTATATTTTTTTCCTAACTACATTATTGCCATTTTAACAATTTACCAACTTTGTAGTGTGTTTTTTTAGTGTAGTGTAGCATTTACTCATTTACCCACATTTTCTGAAAAAAAATGTTTTGCATTTAAAGCACATACCAGTGTGTAATGAACAGATTAAGCTCATTAGTTACCTGGGTTGATTTGGCAACCCCAATGGTCAAAGACAGGCTAATACTAGAAGTGCGCAATTCTGAGAGGCTGTCTCTGGCCAAATATATAAAGAAAAAATGATATAATTTTAGCCGGTCGTGGATTTTGTAAGTTGAGCACGTATGAGGCCAGCGATCGGGGAGCCATGTTATTGTTCAAGAGCGAATGAGAAATGTTATTCGTCGGATGAGAACAAATATGTGTTAGGTTAGTATGGATTGTTATTATGTAATGTGGATGAATCCAAGCTTTGCTATTGGCTCCCTCGTTCAATTCCGATCCACTTAGATGAATATTTTGTTAGGATTGTGTTATGTATGGTAATGAATAATCCTAACTCAGTGAAGGTGTAGTAGTTCTATGTAAGATTTTGATATTCTTTTGTGTAATGTGGAAGTGTGTTGTTATGTGCATTTAATTTTATATTACAGATTTTATACATATGCATTTAAATATATATTCCTGCCAGTTTGTTACGTGGTTACAAACTGAATCGAACCCAAAATATTTAGGAAAATAGTATTATAGTATTTTTATATTGATAATATAAAATTGATGATTCATTTGTTTATTTTGCTAACTGTGTAAAATGATGTTGTAACAATAGAAACGTGTGATAATTTGAAGAATTATTTAATTGTGTTTCTTTTCGTTTGTGTAATGTGTCGATGTATAGTGTACAATCAACTTCCCAACCATACCAGTAAGAACATAATAAGCAGTCTTGTAGATGACAGATATTATTGTCCCCTTATAGTTTTTTTAAATACTACAATAGAGTCATGAAGCGTTTTCAAAGTATGGGGGTCCTAGGCCCGGATTTCTAAACATCAGGGGTTCCTAGGCCCGGATTTCTAAACATCAGGGGTTCCTAGGCCCGGATTTCTAAACATCAGGGGTCCCATGAACTGTTCTTAACTGAGAACCACTGCTGTGTACCATACAACTGTATGCAACTTGAAATTTTAATCTAATAGACTTTACAACTGGAGGGATGGTATAGTTAGTAACTACCAGATGTAAAGCTTAATAAACTGGGATTTTACTCACACCTGTCAATAGACTATGACGTTTAGACGTCAGATAACATACGTTTATTGCCTACTCGCTAGTACATTGTTTTATAACAGGAAGCCACTGACATTGATCTGCTCATATATAATACAGACTTTCGTCTTTGCTTCTTCTGTTGTTATTTATTATCTTTCATTCAGTGAGTTACACTTACCTAGGTACTCACACTGATATCCCTACTCTTTCTCTGGGCCCAAGACTCAGTACTCAGTCTAAATGAGGAAGTAGTCAGTAAACTTTAGCCACGGAGGGTTATCCGTATAGATTTTGTAAGAGGGTGCAAAAACTATTTATCCTAACCCCCAAGACATCTCAGTATTCTTTTGATAACTCATTCTCGTTTCCTTAACTACAGGCCTTCCTGATCTTCAAAGAGAAGGAGCCCTTCGGTTCAATTCTTTAAAAGAAAGAACCTTTTCGTCTAAATCATAAAAAAGAACCCCTTCGGTCTAATACTTAAAAAAGAAGAACCCCTTTGGTTTAATTCTTAAAAAAGAAGAAGACCTTTGCTCTAATTCTTAAAAAAGAAGAAGCCCTTCGGTCTAGTCCTTACAAAAATGAAGACCTTAGGTCCAAGCCATAAAAAAAAGAGTGTCCCTTTCTCCCGTCCTCTCCATCCTACCAGCCCAGCTCTTAAAACAGAGAAAGTCCTCCAGCCCAATTAATGAAACAAGGAAATCCTTTTGCAGTTCTTGTACACAGTAAACACTGGTGGTTATAAGTGACTCGGAGTTTAACCTAATATAAGCAGTCACCGCATGGTAGTTCGCCAAGTTTTCATGTCTTTGCCAAGATAATAATTTGACCTCTCTTAACAATGTCCACTGTAGAGATTCACGTGGTCAACCTCTTTTTCTTTGGCCTGGTGTTTTCCTCTTGGTAGCTTGTTTGGGCATTCTCTGGTTATTTCTTGTCATCATATGACCGGAATATATGTCCATCTCATGTTTCTGATCACCCATGAGACAGGTTGTTGTTCCTTCATCTGTCTTGTCTCTGAGTTGTGTTTCAATTCGTTCCACTTTATACCGAGTATTTTCCTTTGGCGTTTGTTCTTTATAGTCTAATTTGCTGTCTATTTATTTAGTTGTTTTCCATTTTTCGCAGGCATAAATGAGGGTGGATATTATATTTGAATTGAATAATTTTAGCTTGATTTTTATGCTTATAACTTTTGAATACCATATGTCCTCTAGATTCTTGAAGATAGATGATGCTTTCGAAATTCTAATTCTAACTTTCTTTCTGGTGTCACCATCCTGGTCTATGTATCTTCGGAGGTATGGAAATCGGTTTAAATCTTCAGTAACTGTTCTTTCTACATATATATTTTTCCTTGTTGATTAATGGGAAGTTTCATTATTTTTGTTTTATCCTTGTTAATTTCAAGCCCTGTTTTGCTAGCCAGTTAAGGCAGGGTATCTGTTTTTTTCTTGCATCGAATCCACATTGTCACTGATAAGAGTTATGCCATCTGCAAAGTCAAGATCTTCTAGTTGGATCCCCAATCAATGCACGCTATATATTCATCTTTCCCAGCCGGTACGGCTCATTGCTTCAGACAAGACTTGTCTCCCTTCCTCTCTGTTCTTAGTAGTTTTCCTTTGCCAAATGCCCACTCCCATGTCTTGTAGGACTTCTTCCAGTATGCCAGGCCACAGTTGTCTTGATCTGTCTCTTGGCCTTTTGTACAGGGAAGGTGTCCTTGGCCTCGTACTCCAACCCCCATTCTTGAGGACCAGGGTGCTAGTTTCGTCAGATCCCTACCGCACAGACTTTCCAATAACAGGTAAAATCCCCGTCTCCATGCCATTAAGGAACACCTGGGATATGGTATTAGGCCTGTAATCCCACGACCTTGGGCACATGAAAATTGATGTGGTCAGTGTCACGCATGAGGGCACATCTATCTTCCCAGAGTTCTCTGATACCCAATTTTAGAGGCTGGGCAGACCCCGGGGTCTTACTTGTGTGTACGAGAAAAAAATCTCACTACTGGGACTTGCAACACCCGTTAAATCCAAAATGCTGTCCATAAACATCAAAATAACAATCGACAAATCTATAATAAGATCATCCGTCATATATATATATATTTACAGGTGTATATATATATATATATACCGTATATATATATATATATTATATATATATATATACCGTATATATATACATATTATATATATATATATATATATAGAGAGAGAGAGAGAGAGAGAGATAGGGACAGACAGACAGACAGGCAGAAAGAGAGGAAAATAGAGAGGGAGAGAGAGAGAGAGATCTTTCTTCAGAAAAATACTGTGCAGAATGGCATAGTCGGCAAGCTCAATCAAGCCAGATAAAAATCAAACAAGTCAGGTTATGTCTGACCATGTCAGTGTGTAAGAAATGACACCAACAGAAAGAGAAGAAATGTTACGACAGGACTGCTTTATGTTAGTAAAACCTGAAATAACATTTAATAAACATGACTGCACTTGTCAGAATCAAATTAGACTAACATCTTATATGATTTTCATAAGAAAATTCAATACCTGGTCCATTTTTGTAAAATTGCTTACAGATATTTTTAACATTTGTACTGGACGTATTTGGAAAGAAACATTCTGCAGTTGAATATCTCTCTTCATGATTATTTGATCTTTCAAATCAATGATCTGTACTGCCTTTAAATATGTTACGTAATGAATGTTAGATAAGAAAATGTTATAATCTAGCAATGCTAACGAGATCTTGGATGTCTGTGCTGACAAAAATGAAAGCTAACGAATGAAGATAATTACCAGAATAAAAAGTAAAATGCAGGACAGCAAAGCGACTTTCATGTTGCTTATCTCAGACCGCTTAAACTTAGATAACAAACAAAAGTTTTATGCAAACATGGATCACCAAGTCAAGAAAACCTGGAACACCAAGTCAAGAAACTCAGATCACAAGTCAATGAAAGTCAGATCACCAAGTCCAACTGACACTACCAGATCTAGAATATAATCGACCCAGAACAACAATGTTCGGACTATATCCGATGTAAAACGAACAAAACAAAAAACTCACAAAACTTCTGGATACACATTCATTTAATAGCATCATAAACACAAACTTTATCACTCTTGTCTCTCAAAGTCAAGTTTAGATATAAAATAACATAAGTTTAATGCTTTCTTGATGATGCATTGGTTTTTTTTTTTTGTAACAGGAAAATATCACAATTGTTGTGATGATTGTTAATACACTTTATAGAACAGGCTTCCATCTTTGTTCCTTCTGTTTATATTTTCTTTAAGTCAGTGAGTTACGCTTATCAGGATAGTTTCATTGGGTGTCCTGATCTTTCTCTGGGCCCAAGACTCAGTGCTCAGTCAGTCAGACAGCAGTCAGTAAACATTAGCCAGAGAGAGTGACCAATCTAAATTTTGTAAGACGGTGGAATAACTGTTCTCCCAACCCCAAACCCGTCCCAGCCCTATTATTTTGATTAGTGATTCTGGTTTCTTCAAATGCTGGCCCTCCTCCATTCTTGAAACACGGCAAGCCATCTGGCTTAGTTTCTGAAACAGAGAAAGATATGGCCCAATTCTTGAAATAGGAAAAGCCATCTGGCCCAGTTCTTGAAGTAGGGAAAGCTTTTCCAGAACAATAATCCATCTAATTCCTTCCTTCAGTGGGTTTGCTGAGACTGACCTTCTTTCGTTAAGGCTGGTCAACGGTTGCTGACTAAGACGCTCGTCTGTCTCCTCGTAAATACACAGTAGTCTGTCAGGAGAATGGCAGGGATAAATAGTTCTGAAAAATACACTGAGGAGAAGTCTGTTAATGATTAGTGCAGAATTCAAGGATGGCTGCACTGATGTGCATGACAAGTGGGGACAAGGGTCACACTCAGCTGATGTGCATGGCAAGTGGGGGTAAGGGCCACATTCAACTGATGTGCATGACAAGTGAGGACAAGGGCCACAGTCAACTAATGTGTACTACAAGTGGGGACAAGGGCCACACTCAACTAATGTGCATGCCAAGTGGGGGTAAGGGCCACATTCAACTGATGTGCATGACAAGTGAGGACAAGGGCCACAGTCAACTAATGTGTACTACAAGTGGGGACAAAAGCCACACTCAACTGATGTGCATGACAAGTGGGGACAAGGGTCACACTCAACTGATGTGCATGACAAGTGGGGACAAAGGCCACATTCAAATGATGTGAATGACAAGTGGGGACAAGGCCCACACTCAACTAATGTGCATAGCAAGTGGGGACAAAGGCCATACTCAACTCATGTGCATGACAAGTGGGGACAAGGCCCACACTCAACTGATGTGTATGACAAGTGGGGATACGGGCCACACTCAATTGATGTGCTTGACACTTCGGGAGAAGGACTACACTCAACTGATGTGTATGACAAGTGGGGACAAGGCCCACACTCAACTGATGTGCATGAAAAATGATGACAAGGGCCACACTCAACTGATGTGCATTAAAAACAGTGACAAAGGCCACACTCAACTGATGTTTATGACAAGTGGTCACAAGGGCTACACTCACCTAATTTGCATGACAAGTGGGGACACGGCCCACACTCAACTGATGTGCATGACAAGTGGGGACACGGCCCACACTCAACTGATGTGTACTACAAGTGGGGACAAATGCAACACTAAACTAATGTGCATGACAAGTGGGGGTAAGGGCCACATTCAACTGATGTGTATGACAAGTGGGGACAAGGGCCACACTCAACTAATGTGTACTACAAGTGGGGACAAAAGCCACACTCAACTGATGTGCATGACAAGTGGGGACAAGGGTCACACTCAACTGATGTGCATGACAAGTGGGGACAAAGGCCACATTCAACTGATGTGCATGACAAGTGGGGACAAGGCCCACACTCAACTAATGTGCATAACAAGTGGGGACAAGGGCCACACTCAACTCATGTGCATGACAAGTGGGGACAAGGCCCACACTCAACTGATGTGTATGACAAGTGGGGATACGGGCCACACTCAATTGATGTGCTTGACACTTCGGGAGAAGGACTACACTCAACTGATGTGTATGACAAGTGGGGACAAGGCCCACACTCAACTGATGTGCATGAAAAATGATGACAAGGGCCACACTCAACTGATGTGCATTAAAAACAGTGACAAAGGCCACACTCAACTGATGTTTATGACAAGTGGTCACAAGGGCTACACTCACCTAATTTGCATGACAAGTGGGGACACGGCCCACACTCAACTGATGTGCATGACAAGTGGGGACACGGCCCACACTCAACTGATGTGCATGACAAGTGGGGACAAGGCCCACACTCAACTGATGTGCATGACAAGTGGGGACACGGCCCACACTCAACTGATG
The DNA here is from genome assembly GCA_009760885.1 of Achatina immaculata. NCBI lineage: Eukaryota > Metazoa > Mollusca > Gastropoda > Stylommatophora > Achatinidae > Lissachatina > Lissachatina immaculata. Next base: position 38,076,162 of record CM019698.1, read on the forward strand.
TGCATGACAAGTGGGGACAAGGCCCACACTCAACTGATGTGCATGACAAGTGGGGACACGGCCCACACTCAACTGATGTGCATGACAAGTGGGGACACGGCCCACACTCAACTAATTTGCATGACAAGTGGGGACACGGCCCACACTCAACTGATGTGCATGACAAGTGGGGACAAGGCTCACATTCAACTGATGTGCATGACAAGTGGGGACAAGGGCAACACTGAAATAATGTGTATTACAAGTAATGACAAGGGCCACACTCAACTGATGTGCGTGACATGTGGTGACAAGGGCCACACTGAATTGATGTGTATAAAAATTGGGACAAGGGCCAAACTCAACTGATGTGCATGACAAGTGGTGACAAGGGCCACACTCAACTAATGTGCTTGAAAAGTGGTGACATGGGCCACACTCCACTAATGTGCATGACAAATGGGGACAAGGCCCACACTTAACTGATGTGCGTGACAAGTGGGGACAAGAGCCACATTCAATTGATGTGCATGACAATTGGGGAGAAGGCCCACATTCATCTGATGTGCATGACGAGTGGGGACAAAGGCCATACTCAACTCATGTGCATGACAAGTGGGGACAAGGCCCACACTCAACTGATGTGTATGACAAGTGGGGACAAAGACCACACTCAACTGATGTGTATGACAAGTGGGGATACGGGCCACACTCAATTGATGTCCTTGACACTTCGGGAGAAGGACTACACTCAACTGATGTGTATGACAAGTGGGGACAAGGCCCACACTCAACTGATGTGCATGAAAAATGATGACAAGGGCCACACTCAACTGATGTGCATTAAAAACAGTGACAAAGGCCACACTCAACTGATGTTTATGACAAGTGGTCACAAGGGCTACACTCAACTAATTTGCATGACAAGTGGGGACACGGCCCACACTCAACTGATGTGCATGACAAGTGGGGACACGGCCCACACTCAACTGATGTGCATGACAAGTGGGGACAAGGCCCACACTCAACTGATGTGCATGACAAGTGGGGACACGGCCCACACTCAACTGATGTGCATGACAAGTGGGGACACGGCCCACACTCAACTGATGTGCATGACAAGTGGGGACACGGCCCACACTCAACTGATGTGCATGACAAGTGGGGACAAGGCTCACATTCATCTGATGTGCATGACAAGTGGGGACAAGGGGAACACTGAAATAATGTGTATTACAAGTAATGACAAGGGCCACACTCAACTGATGTGCGTGACATGTGGTGACAAGGGCCACACTGAATTGATGTGTATAAAAATTGGGACAAGGGCCAAACTCAACTGATGTGCATGACAAGTGGGGACAAGGGCCACACTCAACTAATGTGCTTGAAAAGTGGTGATATGGGCCACACTCCACTAATGTGCATGACAAATGGGGACAAGGCCCACACTTAACTGATGTGCGTGACAAGTGGGGACAAGAGCCACATTCAACTGATGTGCATGACAAGTAGGGAAAAGTTCCACATTCAACTGATGTGCATGACAAGTAGGGAAAAGTTCCACATTCAACTGATGTGCATGACAAGTGGGGACAAGGGCCAAACTCAACTAATGTGTAATACAAGTGAGGACAAGGGCCACACTCAACTGATGTGTATGACAAGTGTGGACAAGGGCCATACTCAACTAATGTGTATGACAAGTGTGGACAACGGCCACACTCAACTAATGTGTATGACAAGTGTGGACAACGGCCATACTCATCTGTCACTGATGAAGTCGTTCAAAAAGTTGGACCTGGTCGTGCATAAAATGGTCGTTTACTATTTTATTCGTATGAAATTTCTCAAATTCGAGGACTTGTCTGCTTTAAATTGTCAGAGAGTGATTTGGTTACTCATGGACGGAGTAAATAACCGGTTGAATACCTTGGCGGAGCCTTTCTTTGAAGAAAGATTGCAAAAATATACATTAGATCTCGTGGTTAATAGTGTGTGGCGACTATATGAAAAAGTAATTGACTTTTATATGTAGGTTCTGTATGTAATTTTTTTTCTCTATTAACTGTTTTCTACCTTTCAATCTGATGTTGATTTTGAAATAGGCTTGGTTTATCAACGGATAAAAATAAGCAAATGGATAAAAAACATGCATATTAATGACACCTGGCGGGCTGTTGGTATATTGCGTAATAAGAAAGATATAAGCAACGTTTGAAAAGAACAAACTTATCAATGTGATATTCTGGTAGAAATGCGAAGAATTACGCAAAATAGATTAAAATAATTGCCAATAACTGCCGACATATAACACAATTAATAGTAAGCAAAACATAAGATTGAATACATCTGTTCATTAATTATCTATTTCATAACAACACTACTTTCTTACTGAATAACTGTGAATTTTCTAAAATGCCAAATCTGTTGCATTTGTATGATAATATGGTCTTCCATAATTGTTATTGCAACTCTCAGTAAAGATGTCTCAGAGTTATATATGTATGTATATAGACAAACAGACAGACAGACAGACAGACAGGCAGACAGACAGACGGACGGATAGATAGATAGATAGATAGATAGATAGATAGATAGATAGATAGATAGATAGATAGATAGATAGATAGATAGATAGACAGACAGACAGACAGATAGATAGATAGATAGATAGATAGATAGATAGATAGATAGATAGATAGATAGATAGATAGATAGATAGATAGATAGATAGATAGATTGATTGATTGATTGATCTTTATTTCAAAAGGGTTAAGAATTGAGCACGCATGTCCGTCTGACATTCTGCCCTTTATCATACATCTTTCACTCTATTCCAGACATTCTACAAATATGCTGTTCATATAACAAACATAACTAACATTGAAGCTGAGAGACATAAAATAAAATATAACATTTACGTTTCGCTCTTAAACATTCACTCAGTACAGAAGTAACTACATACATTATAAATGACTATCTACTAAACAAAAATTTCAGGACTATTCAGAAAACAATTAATTGTATTCGGTGTCTGTAAGAGCAGCTTAAGATAAATTTTAAGTTTTATAATTCATGGAGGCATGTAGTCGACATCAAACAGATATTGGGAAAGCTTGTAGTTGTAGGAAGGAGTATAATTTATATTTTTTATATAGGATGGGAGAGTATTCCAAAGATGAGCAGCAGAATAACTAAAGCTTTTCTTGTAAAGATCAAGTCTAGGTTTTGGAAGACATATGTTGTTCAAGCGAGAACAACACTTAGATACGAAGAGACAAGAGAGACAAAGGGGGAATTCGAAATGTCGGGGGGGGGGGGTGGGGTGGGGAACTTGGACGCAGACAAAACGAGGACGAAACTAAAGAAAGACAACAACAGGAACGAACGACAGAAAAAGTAAATATAATGGACGAAAGAGACGACAGAAATTGTGGTTTTGTAGGGGTGAGCTGTCATCTATTTTAAGAATTGGGCAGGATTGTTTTCTCTGCTTTACGAAATCGAGACAGGAGGGCGTCGTCTTTTTAAAAAAATTTGAAGATTTGGAAGGCCTGTAGTTAAGGAAACCAGAATAAATTATCAAAAGAATACTGGGATTTCTTGGAGGTTAGGATAATTAGTTTTTGCACCATCTTACAAATTTATAATAGACACATTCCGTGGCTAAAGTTTACTGACTACTGGCCCATTAAGACTGAGTACTGAGTCTAGGTACCAGAGAGAGAGAGAGAGAGAGTAGGGTTATCAGTGTGAGTATCTAGATATGTGCAACTCACTGACTGAAAGAAAATAAATAACAACAGAAGAAACAAAGATGGGAGTCTGTTCCCCAAGATGTACTATATATCAGAAGATCAACGTCAATGGTTTCCAATTAAGAACAACACTATCCATGTTTATTACACTTCAAAGTAAATTTATAGCCAGTAGTTTGTTATTTTTATTTTCCTTGATCTGGTATATATGGAAGATTGTTGTTCGTGGTCATTTATGCTAGATCCTGTTGTCAGAGTTTACTTGACTTGGTGATCTCAGTTTGTTTGAGTTTGTGATCTGACTTCAACAACATGAACAGTGTTCTGGTGTCCTGTATTTGTCTGCTTATTCTGGTAATTATCTTCATTTATTAACTTTCGTTTTCGTTACCATAAACATCATTCAATTTGGTTTCAGTAGGATGAATTTATATAGAACTGGTTAATTAATAATGTGTTTTGAGTTCAGAAATCGTATCACAGCACAGACCTCCTGTTTCGACCACTCTTCCCGCCAACACACCATCTTTAACTTTAGGATGCGGGTTAGATGGTGCTACACAGTGCTGGCATCTGGTATGGCGCCTGACGAATATGGAACATTCAGCAACCACGCCCATTAGTCCGACATCACTTTTATGGACGTTACTTGCCTTTTAAATTAGCTTTTGGGCGCCTTTTATTTTTGTAAGGAAATTTTTTTTTTATAAACAGGAAACTACGAGACTTTGGTACGGTAAAGTAAGAGAACACAATTTTGTAGGATTAGACCTCGAGAAAATGGTTTCAATTTAGTGTGACGTGAGAGAAAGAAAAATCACAAGAGAATTACCTGGGATTCGAACCACGGACTTCGGTAGGACGAGCAGCCGTCTAGCCACGAGAGAACAGCGTATTATCGACTTAGCCAACTAGCATTTTTGTAAAGGTTTTTCGAAACAACAATTTAGTACTTCCAGCTTAACACAAGTTATGTTTTTATGTTGTTAAATTTTATCATACTGTAAACGTAGTCCCACAATAAACATAATGCACATATTGAGAACTTCTTTGGTTCGGAATGATAAATACACATTGTCACGAAGACAGAACCGCCGTCTTACACAACTTGTAGAAACTCTGTTAGTCCGTTATGATAATACACAGGTTTTTTTTCTTAATATTGTTTGGCAGTATGATATCTTTTCTTATATTTTGTTTCATTTCTTGTTCTTCTCTTCAATTTGAACTTGTTTGTATATCTTACAGTCGTTCACTTATTATTGAACACATTGTTAATATGAAGCAGTCACGTGGGTATGAAAAGAGAAACTGTCAATTACAACGTGTGTCCCGGATTCCTGGCATCCGTTCCAAGGAAAGGGGGAGATATCTGACAAGTAGATGTTGTTTATACACCATTACCTACATAATGTCCAAGCTGGGTTTTTAGTCTTAGTACTGACAGATATAAACCCAGGATTTTCCCATGATAGAAAAAATGTTTCCTGAATGTAGAACTGGTCTAGAGAAGGCATGGCCACAGCTTGCACTTTATTTAGAAAAACTTACGGAAATGGTCATACGATAAACCGTAGAAAAACTGGCAAAGGTAAAAGAAATAAAATGTGAAAATCTCAGAAAGTAATGAAAGCATTTTTTTCTCCTATTTGAAAGATAGTTTTTAGCACTCTTTTGTTAGATGCTTCCAGAGAATCAACTTGCACATCTAGTGACTGATTTTCATAATCAGTATTATTAGAACAACTTGCCTTTTGTTTTTCACAGTGCAAACTCCTGCGTTTGTGACTTCTGCTTTAAACGTTTGGTATTGCTATAGTCTGTTCTCAGTCTAAAGCCCACGGGGGAACATTAGCTACATTTCTCTGTACAATGTTTCTAACTTTCTTATGCAATATTTTTTGTGCAGAACTGTGCGAGAGAAGATAAACCATTCTAAAATATGATTTATTTATTCCCTGTAACAGCATGTAAGAGGACATCCACTGTCTGATACGAGCCACGGAGATTCTAACAGCTTCACTACAGACAAAGATGAGCCAGAAGCTGATCAAAATGCTTTTACTGACTCGGATTTAGCTTTGTTCTTTGAATTTGTGCCGACATACCTTCTGGGCATAAATCCGCAGCCTTTGAATATATCTAGTGCATGAATAAATTTTTGATTGATGACTGTGCCAGCTGTAATTAGTTCGTTTTTGATTCATTAATCTGGATGTTGCTCCTGTGTTATTTTCAAATCATATTTTTCTGCCTGTTTGTCTGTCTGTGTCTGTCTGTGTATGTTTGTCTATATGTTAATTAGTGCATATGTTAGCCAACAGAAAACTCTAGGTCTTATTATTGGTCACACCTAACTTAGAACTCACACGTAAAAAAAATTATTAAAACTCAGAGCCGAAAAAAAATGTACCAATTAACCAAAATCAAGCTGTTTCTCAATCAACACACAATGAAGACACGATATACATTACACATACAAACACATTTAGATTACGTTTCCGTAGTCTGGATTTTTTGCTATATCTCTGGCATACAAGGACTTTATGACAGTATTCCTTCAATACAGCGCATGTTTTTCTTATCAAAGGGACATAATCAAGGATAAAAATTTAGTTCTTAGACTTAGTCTTTAAAGTCATTTGATGAGTTCAAGGAAAGGTAAATTTTGACATGTTGACTTCCCGAGAATTATGACTATGTGTGATGAACTTTATCTTGACATGTTTTATAGCCAGCTAAAACTGGTAACATAAGAGTTAAATTTGGAAACTTATCCAATGTTGCAAACAGGCAACTGCACGAAGTTTAGACTTTTTCGTGAGAAGAATTTTCACGAAACAGAATTAGAATTTGTAGATCATATTTAAGCACTGAAATGTTAGGTAAAAGGGTTAAGGTCAGTCAGTTAGTTTGGAGTCATTTTTGATCCTTGTGATTATGCTGATTGAAGATGACAGCTGAAGTTATGATAGCATTAGAAAGATGGGAACACTGAGCTAGTAGTTTATTCATGGATCTATGTGTGTGTTTGATGTTGCTACAGTTGTCTATAATAGAGATGTAAACTGAAATAGCTCTTTTTTAAGCTTTGTTGGACTTGTTAAGACCGATATTTTGTGATGTGATGTTTTTCTTGTGTATCCATGGAAACTTTCATTGAGACTGTAAGTTGGCTCTGTATTACATCATGTTGTATGTCTGTTATCCTATCTGAGGGTAAGTGTTGTCCATTTCCTCTCTATATGGCGAAATAATTCTCGCCAGGGAGAAGAATGGCTTGTTCATCTGTATACTCAGTATTTTGCTACATCCTCACTTATCACTGCCCATTCTCTCCATAATAAACATGCGTTTTTGCAGTTATCAAATTGAGCGTCCAGTGTTTCTCAAACTATTGAAATGTGTCTGTTCGTATTTACACATTACAATTTCTGATAATTAATTAAATGGAGATGAGAACCCAGATTAATCCAGTTGCTACCTGTGTCAGAAGTTTTCACAATTTCAAAGCACATCTTTAGCGGTTCTGCTCTAGTCTTGCCGTGTGGCACTCAATCCAAACAGGATTCCCCCATACTTTACTTGTGTCAAAAACGAACTGTATATCTTATTAGCTACATGCATTTACCATATACCACAGATCCGCACTGAAAACAGATCAACACAAACAGCTCAACAAGTATCACTGATCAGCACAAACAGCTCAGAATTATCCCTCTCATAATTAGATTTATTTTCAACAAAGACACGTCAGTTCATAAAATTCTGTAGCAGAATGCTTCGCCCTGTTTGTGGTCACTGTTTAAATCAAATCTAAAACTTTGTTAAGGTCTAAACATTTGTCTTCTCCCAAAACCTGGGCTTGAGCTCTATAATAACTTCCTTGTTTAATGCAACAGTGTTTGAGACGGGTGATTACCTCCTTGTTTACTGTAACAGCGTTTAGGACGGGTGATTACCTCCTTGTTTACTGTAACAAGTGTTTAGGACGGGTGATTACCTCCTTGTTTACTGTAACAAGTGTTTAGGACGGGTGATTCCCCACAGGTGACTAAAAATGGAGTCTGTTAATAGCTTGAACGGTGTAACGTAAGATTGTCATGGATGGATGAATCCTGCATCGTTTGGACGAATCGTGCGATCAGCGCTTGTTAGTAATGTCCAGATCTGTGTGACTGAGTTCAAGCCGAGGATCTGAAATAGTTACATGGCTTGCCTCACTTCCATTAATTCGCCATCATCATCCTGTGGCATTTATTAAATGTCATGTGTTATTCTAGAGTTGGACTTAGGTTATTTGCTAAAACTTGTTTTCTATCGTGGACGACAGAACCTGAATCAGATTGCGATTACTCAACTCAGGACTCAAACCCTTGCCTGTTCTACTTACTTGTTGTTGTTGCTGTGTACCCTTGCGATGTATGAAGTAGTAGTGTACTGTGACATTACTCTGCTGTTCACTTTTTGAAATGTACTTCTATCTCACCTAAAACTCATTAGTAGTATTCATTCCTTTAACCTTTTCAATATCTATTTCAGTTGCATTGTTCCCCTGAGAACAACTGTGTTAAGAATACACTGATCTTAACATAGTCTTTGTGAGACATGAAACATCAATCTTAGTGTTTAAAAGTTCTGACCTACTTCTGTAGTCCAGAAATCTGCAGCAATCAACACTAACTGTAATTGTTAATTTTGTAAAATGTAATATCAGGAAGGTGAACGGATGGCGACTTGGAGATTGCCTTCTGGGATTAGGAAAATCTGATCACAAAATATAAACCATAACCAACCTAATATATATATATATATATACGAGGGCCGTTCAGAAAGTAATGCACCACACAGTTTTTTTTCCAGGTAATAATAAAGATAGAAGCACGAGATTTTGCACACTTGAAATATGTCACGTGCCAATTGTGTGAATCAAATTGCACCGCAACTGGCCAAAGAATATGGCTGCTCTAACCCTTAAAATTGAGCGTGTTAGCATCTTGAGGTATAAGTAGCGAACTGTGATAGAATTTCTCTCTGCAGAGAAGGAAACTGTTGTGAACATTCACAATCGTTTATGTGATGTTTATGGACGTTTTGCAGTCGATAAGAGTACAATCAGTCGATGGGTTCAAAGAATCAAAGAATCAGTAAATGGAGATAAGGAGTTGCATGATCGGCCGCGCTGTGGACGTCCTGCCACAACCACCAAAGCAGAAATGTTGAAACTCGCTGAGGGCATTATACTTATTAATAGACGTTACACTACTCAACAACTGGACTTAAAGCTTCTAGTCAGCAATGGCAGTGCAAATGCAGTTATAAAAGCTCTCGGATTTTCTAATGTTTGCGTAAGGTGGGTTCCTCGAAGTCTCATAAATGACCATCGATTACAAAGAAAAGCAATTTCTTCTGAATTGTTGGAGCACTGAATGCTGAGGAAGAGACCATTTTGTCTAAGATCGTAACAGGTGACGAAATCTGGGCACATCATTTTGAACCTGAGACAAAAAGACAGTCAGTGGAGTAGCATTATCCACAATCACCACTAAGAAAGGAATTCAAGACAATTCCTTCAGCGGGAAAGGTCATGATCAGTGTATTTTGAGACATTGAAGGTGTGATTCCTGTGGATGTTATGCCAAGAGGAGAGACAGTCAATTCGTAAGCTTACATTAATACATTGAAAAAAACTCAATCAACGTTTTTACAGAGATCGGACGCACGAGAATCCAGCAGACAATGAGCGCCCTCACACAAGTCTGGCAACACGGGAAGCAATCACCAAATAAGGTTGGGCTGTACTACCCCATTCATCCTATATTCAAAATTTGGCACCCTCTGATATCCATATGTTTCCGTCAACTTAAGACGCACTCCAATTGTTAAGATCTGAAGATGATGGAGGAGTGATTCATGCAGCGAAGAAATGTCTACATAATCAAGAGAAAATCTGGTATGTGCTTGGACTACATGCACTTGGTTCGCGTTGGCGTTTACATGACACATTCATGTATATAGTGTATAAATTTTATGATTTTGAACAAACAGCTCCTGAGAAAAACGATGTTGTGCATTACTTTTTGAACGCACCTCGTGTATATCCATCGACGAATAACATACTCTTCCTTCTTAGAATGAGAACATGATCTACTCCGATCATTTGGCAACTTCCTACGTGCTCAACATACAAATACCGACCTATCAAAATTCTCTCGCATCTTCTTTATATACTGGATCAGTCGGCAGCGATTTTACTCAGAGCTGCGCACCTTTGGGCTGACCAGTAAATGATTTTATTTATTCCTTTTTTAAGCTTCTCTGTAGAAAGAAAACTTAGATATGACAGTCTGTCCTTTTCCCTGCCTATATTACAGCAGGATGATAATGGAATTCTCCTGCTCAATCAGCCAACGGATCACCTAAAAGTTTACTCACTGGCTTGGCACACATCCTCAACATCAAATTTGGCATTTCACTCTTCAGACTCTCAATTTACACGCAAATTCAGAAAACAAACTGAAGGTAACGACCATCGATCAGTCTTCGTGATCATAGAAAATCAACTCATTAACACCAGTAACCTGTCTCCTTAGTCTCTATCTTTACTTTGTCTCCCTACTGTCTCCCTACTCTGTCTCCCTACTCTGTCTCCCTACTCTGTCTCCTTTGTCTATCTCTCTAGCCTGTCTCCCTACTCTGTCTCACTACTCTGCCTTCTTACTCTGTCTCCCTCATGATCTAACTAACCCATGTTCCCCTTCCTTGGCCTGTTGTAAGCTTAATGAGATGAATACTGCTGTAGCATCTGACATTTAGCACACATTACAAACATAATATGTACAATAGGAATCAACAAGTCTGTAATCAAGTAATACATGATTGAATCACACAACTAGATCTCAGTAGCAAGAACATAACTAACTGGTAATGACACCGAACATAAGGACAAGAAACAAATTAATGAATGATATGGAAAAACATTGATAAAGAATACATTGAGGATGAAGATTCCATGTAGTAATAACTGAGGCTTGATAATATGCAATAATGAACATTCAACTATCCTGAACATCACAATGATGAACTTAGTGGACATATATCCTAGAGAATTGACTGGTCCCTTAACATAAGGCCTCCACAAGAACGTGTGTGCAAATTATACCAAATCTTCTAGTAATTCCTTTACATAAGTCAACATATTTCACCACAATGAGACATGAACATCTCGCTGTCATGGCTGTACATGGGATAATCTGCTTGAGTAAATAGCTTTTTAATGGCGTGTATATAATCATTATGTATGAAACATGTAATAATAAATATGACTAGAAAACCATAATATTCCAAGGTTATGTTGACATGCTACAGTGGTGATTGTGGGGTGGGGGGAGAGAGAGAGAAAGATCTTAGCAAGTTACGTAGGTCTTTATAATCCACCCACGGGACGATATTTGATGCCTTTAATCCTAAATCTGCAGCAGCAGGCCGTCTTGCTCACAACCGAGAGGCCTACAGGAGTGCTGTTTGGGAGGCAAAGTTCCGCAAGGGACATGCAAATGAATGAATGAATGAATCCTAAATCGTGTACCCAGATGTCATTACACAGAACTCCCCACTTTCTGGTCACAGAAGCTCTCAGTATTCGCGAAAAACATCAACGATATGAAGCAGTATTTTGCTGATCTAGGGGATGTAACTAAGAAAAACATTTAGAGATCTGAAGTTAGAATTAGTTCCCCTTGACTGTCAATGTTTACTTGAATAGCTGAAGGTTGTATTTTCTGTGTTTAAGCTGAGAACGTCTGGAAAGTTCTAACTCGTGAGATTGTTGGTTTGCATTATTTTTTAACATTCAGTCATATTCTGTCGTCATAGAGATCTGACGCGTGTGAGTTAGAGATGTGACTGTAGGATTTTTCTGTCATGAAGTGTTATTGAAGTGTGATAGTTGTGAATGGGTTTTGTGTCATTTCTTCAACTCTTTTGGCTACTTTAAGCTGTCTGAAAGTTTGTTCTTCATAGTGTTACCAAGTTTGAGATATCACGCTACATTTTTCATCTTCATATTAACCAGAATCCATCATCATCAGGATCACATAATTAAACATTGTATGTTCGAGACTGGACTTCCTCAGTGAATAAATCTTGGATGGTAAAATTCCTGGGTGTAACTGTTCTGTAAGAGTTTGTCATCAAAACAATTTTAGGTATTGATCTTTTGTTGTTGATTGTTTGTGTGATTTATCTGCTTGATTTTACTATCTGCCATAAGTCGGAATGTCATGTCATGGTGAAGTTACTCATAGTCTGTTACAACTAGTGCTAAGTTACTCATAGTCTGTTACAACTAGTGCTAAGTTACTCATAGTCTGTTACAACTAGTGCTAAGTTACTCATAGTCTGTTACAACTAGTGCTAAGTTACTCATAGTCTGTTACAACTAGTGCTAAGTTACTCATAGTCTGTTACAACTAGTGCTAAGTTACTCATAGTCTGTTACAACTAGTGCTAAGTTACTCATAGTCTGTTACAACTAGTGTAACATGAAAGTGTTACAACAAGTACAGCATAATAGTGTTACAACTAGTGCAACATGAAAGTGTTACAACAAGTACAGCATAATAGTGTTACAACTAGTGTAACATGAAAGTGTTACAACAAGTACAGCATAATAGTGTTACAACTAGTGCAACATGAAAGTGTTACAACAAGTACAGCATAATATTGTTACAACTAGTGTAACATGAAAGTGTTACAACAAGTACAGCATAATAGTGTTACAACTAGTGTAACATGAAAGTGTTACAACAAGTACAGCATAATAGTGTTACAACTAGTGTAACATGAAAGTGTTACAACAAGTACAGCATAATAGTGTTACAACTAGTGCAACATGATAAGCACTAGCTTCTGCATCTGGTGGCCCAACTGATAATCTGATAAACTTAACCTGATAACAATCTTTTACATCGTTTCCGGTTCAGACTCTAGTACAATCATCATCATCATCATCATCATCATCTGACTGAGACAGATTTCAGTTTCTCTGTTAAGTTCAACCAACAGAAATAAAGAAAAAAAAAAGAAAGAAGAAAGATTGAAAAGCAAAAAGTAAACTTTATGGGAAAAGTTGCAAGAGAAAATAGAAATATATTAGTATTGGAAGATTTTATAAAATGTGTACGTGTGATCTGTATGTACGTCCGTGATATAAAATATGTAACAACAACATGGCTTGAGTCAATAATAATAATAACAATAATATCACATAGAAGTGTATATTAATAAGAAAAGGAAAGGGGTAGACCCCATACAAGGCGTCATTCAGGAAATTTGTAAAGGTTGTCCACAACTATTCAGACTTCTCTCCCCTTGTTTATCATAATGATTACCTGGTCTGCTTTTATCCACGACATCTTACATCCTTCCCATACCGTCTGACGTTACATAGGGCTCGTAGAGTGTCTTCCCACGAGTCTCTATTCTCGGCGACCTTCTCAGTCTCGTCAAGTGATGTGATGCCTACCATCTTAGCCCCCCCCCCCCCCCCCCCCCACCCCCGTCATTGCTCTCTTTACGGTCTCTCCACGTCGCTTCTTTACTTCTTCTAGATCAAGTCTCTCATCTCATGGCTCACTCTGTGATTCTCTGATTGTTTCTTGTCATCATGTGACCCACAGTTATCCACCCTTCTTCTCTTGATCATTGCTGAGATTGTTTGCTGCATGCTCATTTCTCTTATCTTTGCTTTAGTCTTGAATTCGTTCCACTGTATGCAGCGTATTTTTCTTAAACGTTTGTTTTCGAGTTTTTCCAATTTGCTGTCTATTTCTTTGGTTCTTTTCCAGCTCTCACATGCCTACATAAGAATGAGTTGAATCTACTAAGCTTTGTTCTTGCTCTTACTAGTTTTGATTTCAATTTTTTGCTTAGATTCTTAAAGGCCTGTACTGGCTTTGCTGTTCCGGGTCTAACTTCTTTCCCCGTGTCTCCTTCCTAATGTATGTAACTTCTGAGATATACAAAATGGCCTACTTCTTCTACTGTTTTTCTTTCAAAAATACAATTTCTCTTCCGCGACTAGATTCTTCACTATTTTCATCTTTTGCGTTTTTATCTCAAGGAATTTGCTAGTTACTGGCTGCAGGGCATCTATTTTGTGTGTGTGTGCATTATTTCCACTAATAAGCGCTGTACCATCTGGAAAATCAAGGTCCTCTATCTGTCCCAGTACCCAGTCAATGCCCGTGTTACCTCTATGTTATTCTTATTATTCTTGATTCAATCCTCGTTGTTCTATATAAGAAAAAGAAAGAAAGAAACACAAAATATGTAAATATGATCTCTATGTACTTTCTTGACTCAAAATATATAATTTTGAATCACGAAAGTACACAGAGATCACATTTGCATATTTTGTGACATCTTACAATACTAATATTTTTCTGTATTCACTTGCAGATTTTCCCATAAAGTTTCTTTTTTTTTTTGTTTGCTTTTCGGTGTTTATTCTTTCGTTTCTGTCTTTGTTTTTTCGAGTCGTACTTAACAGAGAAACTTAAAACTGTCTCAGCCAAATAATGATGATAATGGTGATGATGGTGATGATAATGATGATGACAATGATGGCTGATTGTACCAATTTTTTACCCGCCACTTATGTAACAGATTATTATTAGATTATATCTATCAGAGTAACAGTCGCGGCACCAGATGTAGAAGCCAGTACCTATCATGCTGCACTAGTTATAACAGACTATGAATAAATCACTATGACATAGTATTCCAATTTATGGTCGGTTGTAAAATGACGCAGAAGAATCACACAAATGATCAACAACATGAAGATCAATACTCAAAATTGTTCTGAAAACAAACTCTTACAAACAATTACACCCAGGAATTTGACGATCAGCGATTCATTCACTGAGGAAGTCCAGTAGTGAACATACAGTGTTTAATGATGTGCTCCTGATGATGATCGACTCCAATTAACCACGAAGATGGAATATGTAGTGTGGCATCTCAAACCGCAGGTAGCAAGCTGAAGAACATACTTTCAGACGGTTTAAAGTAGCCACAAGTTGAAGAAATAACAAAACTCATCCTGAACTGCCACACTCCAAAAACACTTCACGACAGAAAAATCCTACAGTCACATCTCTAACTCACACGCGCCAGATCTCTATGACGACAGAATATGACTGAATGTTAAAAAAAATATTATAAGCCAACAATCTCACGAGTTAGAACTTTCCATACATTCTCAGCTTAAACACAGAAAATACATTCCAGTAAACACTGACAGTCAAGGGGACCTAAATCTAATTTCAGAGCTATCAATGTTTTACATAGTTACATCCCTTCGATCACCAAACTACTGCTTCACGTCGTTGATGTTGATTTATATACTGAGAGCTTCTGTGACCAGAGAGAGGGGGTTTCTGTATAATGATGTCTGGGTACAAGATTTAGGATTAAAGGCATCAAATATCGGCCCCGGGGGTGGATTATAAAGACCTGCGTAACTTGCTGAGACTTTTCTGGTTCCCCCCTGCACCCCACAATAACGACTATAGCATGACAACATAACCTTTGAATATTATGGTTTTCTATACATATTTATTATTACATTTTTCATACATAATGATAATATACACGCTATTAAAAACTATTCATTCACGCAGATTATCCCATGTATAGCTATGACAACGAGATGTTCATGTCCCATTGTGGTAAAATATATTGACTTGTGTTAAGGAATTACTAGAAGATTTTGTATAATTTGCATACATGTTCTTGTGAAGGCCTTATGTTAAGTGACCAGTCAATTTTCTAGGATTTATGTCCACTGAGTTCATCATTGTGATGTTCAGGATAGTTGAATGTTCATTATTGCATATTATCAGGCCTCAGTTATTACTACATGGAATCTTCATCCTCATTGTATCCTTTATCACTGTTATTCCATATCATTGATTAATTTGTTTTCTTGTCCTTATGTTTGGTGTCATTACCAGTTAGTGATGTTCTTGCTACTGAGGTCTAGTTGTCTGATTAAATCATGTATTACTTGTTGATTGATATTGTACATGTTATGTTTGTAATGTGTGTTAAATGTCAGATGCTACAGCAGTATTCATCTCAGTAAGCATACAACAGGCCAAGGAAAGGGAATCTGGGTTAGTTACGTCTTGAGGGAGACAGAGTAGGGAGACAGAGTAGGTAGACAGAGTAGGTAGACAGAGTAGGTAGACAGAGTAGGGAGACAAAGTAAGAAGGTAATGAGACAGAGTAAGGAGACAGAGTAAGGAGAGAGAGTAGGAAGAAAGAATAGAGATACAAAGTAAGAAGACAGAGTCGGAAGAAAGAATAGGGAGACAGAGTAAGGAGAGAGAGTAGGAAGAAGGAATAGGGAGACAGAGTAAGGAGAGAGAGTAGGAAGAAGGAATAGGGAGACAGAGTAAGGAGTGAGAGTAGGAAGAAAGAATAGGGAGACAGAGTAAGGAAAGAGAGTAGGAAGAAAGAATAGGGAGACAGAGTAAGGAGAAAGAGTAAGGATTCAGAGTAACGAGACAGAGTAGGGAGACAGAGTAGGGAGACAGAGTAAGGAGACAGAGAAGGGAGGCAGAGTAGGGAGACAGAGTAAGGAAAAAGAGTAAGGAGACAGAGTAGAGAGACAGAGTAAAGAGAGACAGTTGGAAGACAGAGTAAAGAGACCGAGTAGGGAGACAGAGTATGAAGACAGAGTAAGGAGGCAGAGTAAGGAGACAGAGTGTGGAGACACAGTAGGGAGACAGAGCAGGGAGACAGAGTAAGGAGACAAAGTAAAGACACAGAATAAGGAGACAGGGTAAGGAGACAGAGTAAAGAGACAGGTAGGGAGACAGAGTAAGGAGATAGAGTAGGGAGATAGAGTAGGGAGACAGAGTAAGGAGAGAGAGTAGGTAGACAGCGTAAGGAGACAGAGAAAGGAGACAGAGTAGGGAGACATGCTACTTATGTTAATGAGTTCATTTTCTATGATCAGAAAGACTGATCGATTGTCACTATCTACAATTTGTTTTCCGAATTTGCGTGTTAATGAAGAGTCTGAAGAGTGAAATGTCAGTTGTGATGTTGAGGATGTGTGCCAAGCCCGTGTGTAAAGTTTTAGGAGATCCATTGGCTGATTGAGCAGGAGAAGTCCATTATCATCCTGCCGTAATATAAGCAGGAAAAAAGACAGACTGTTACATCTAAGTTTTTTTCAACAGAGAAGCTTAAAAAAGGGAATAAACAAAATCATCGACTGGTCAGCCCATGGGTGCGCAACACTGAGTAAAATCGGTACCGAATGATATAAAGGAGAAGTGAGAGAATTTTAATAGGTCGGGATTTGTATGTTGAGTACTTAGAAAGGTGCCATATGATCGGAGGAGATCATGTTCTCATTCTAAGCAGGAAGGGTATGTTATTCTTCGATGGATGTATCCGAGGGTTTTTCAAAAAGTAATGCACCACATCGTTTTCCTCAGGAGCTGTTTATTCAAAAAGCATGAAATTTATACATAATATACATGGATATGTCATGTAAACGTCAGCGCGGAACAAGTGCATGTATTCCTAACCCGTACCAGATTTTCTCTTGATTATGTAGCCATTTCTTCGCTGCATTAATCACTCCTTCGTCATTTTCAGATCTTAACCCATAGAGTGTGTCTTTAAGTGGACCAAAACAGATCGAAATCAGAGGGTGACAAATCGGGATCATAGGATGGATGGGGTAGTACAGCCCAATCCAATTTGCTGATTGCTTCATGAGTTTCCAGACTTGTGTGAGGGCCCTCTTTGTCTCCTGGATTCTCGTGCGGCCGAACTCTGCAGAAACGTTGATTGAGTTTTTTTACAGTGTCTTAATGTAAGCTTGCGAACTGATTGTTTCTCCTCTTGGCATAACATCCACAGGAATCACACCTTCAATGTCCCAAACGACAGTGATCATGATCTTTCCAGCTGAACGAATTGTCTTGAATGTCTTTCTTTGTGGTGACTGCGGATGATGCCACTCCACTGACTGTCATTTTGTCTCAGGTTCAAAATGATGTGCCTAGGTTTCGTCACTTGTTACGATCTTAGCCAAAATGTTATCTCCCTCAGCAATCAAGCGCTCCAACAATTCAGAAGAAATTGCTTGAGTAATTGTTGAGTAATGTAACGCCTATTAGTAAGTATAATGCTCTCAGCGCATTTCAACATTTCTACCATGGTGGCTGTTGAAGGACGTCCACAGCGCGGCCGATCATGCAACTCCTGATCTCTACTTACTGATTCTTTGATTCCCTGAACTCAGCGTTTGACTGCACTCCTGTCGACTGCAAAACTTCCATAATCACCACATGGACGCTTGTGAATGTTCACAACAGTTTCATTCTCTGCAGAGAGAAATTCTATCACAGTTCGCTGCTTATACCGCAAGTTGCTTACATGCTCCATTTCAACTGTTAGGGCAGCCATATTCTTTGGCCAGTTACAGTACAATTTGATTCACACAATCGGCATATGCCATATTTAAAGTCTGCAAAATCTCGTGCTTCTATCTTTATTATTAGCTGCAAAAAAAAAAACAGTGTTGTGCATTACATTCTGAACGCCCTGTGTGTGTATGTATATATATATATATATGCGTATAATAGGTTGGTTATAGTTTATATTCTGTGATGTGGACACATGCAAGCTGTCCTGTCTAATCCCACTCAGGTATAATTGTTTATAGATGAAGGAAAATTTAATTGTTATCTTGATAATAGTATATACGAGGGTGATACTGAAAGTCGTGAGCAACAATTTTTTACAATCAGAATTTATAGATAGAGAAAATATAAACGTATCACCTTAATCTTCATCCTGTGCACTTCATGTAGAGGCCACATGATGTCACCATCATGTGTAACGTGACCACGCGGAGCAGAAACAAAATGGCGTTTGCTGAAATTTCATTTCGTCAACGTGCTGTTGTTGAGTTCCTCGTTAAAGAGGAAATCCTGGCTGCTGAAATCCACCAAAGACTTCAACTTCCTTATGGAGATATGTGTTTTGGTGCTAGCAGTGTTAGGAGGTGAGTGACACATTTCAACGATGGAAACACAAGCATCGAAGGTATGCCTCGCAGCGGTCGCCCTCGAACTGCCTCCACTGAACGCAACATGCAAAGTGTTGACGACAACATTAAACAAGAAAATCGTGTCACAATGTATGAAATAGCTGTAAATCTTGGAATACGACACAATGCAGTACAGTAAATGATTGACACCCTAGGCTACAGAGAAGTTTGTGACAGCTGGTTCCTACAGGAGACACCGTCCAGAAACCAGTGCGTCCGTGCTAACGGTCAGCTGGAATAGAATTCTACCACGAGGGAATTTTCAAACTTGCAGAGCAATGGGAAAATTGTGTGCAGACACATGGAGATTATGTTGAAAAGTGAAGAATATGATGCAGTTTAAGGTGATACATTTATATTTTCTCTATCTATATATTCTAAATTAAAAAAAAAATTTACTCACGACTTTCCGTGCGACCCTCGTATGTTCTATGTAATGTTCTGATATTTTGTTAATATTCATTTTGATAGTTAGTATGTGTACACAAATTTATGTGACTTTGAATGTTATGTATATATATATATATATATATATATATATATATATTTTGTTATGGATCTCTTGCCAATTAGTTCCTTTGATTACAGTCAGACATTCAGTCATAAAGGATGGTAGTTTTAAATTATGCATGGGACAACTGTGTTGTAAACATGTTAACTCCATAAGCCGTAAAAGTGTTAATTTGATTTCAGTTGTTCCATTGTTTGTACTTTTATAAAGGAATCAAAAAATGTTGAAAGAAATGGATAATTGTTAATTATTTTGTTGCTCTTATCATCAAACTGATGATCTTTGATGAACATTTATTCGTGTTTTTTCGTTATTGTGTTGAACTGTGCAAGCACCCGTACTTTGTAAAATAATTAAATAACAGAGAATTATGTTATTTTAAACTATTTCTACACTGCCAGTTCTCAATTTCTTTTCCTCTCTTGTCTATGTGGTCATAGCCCCAGCTCTGAGAATGGCTGTTAAAATCTCCACAGACCATCAGTCTCTCTTTATGTGGGATTGTTTCTAGAGGAAGTGGGTGGCCATTAGGACAGTAATAGTTAAGGAGGTGGAAGTCTGTATTACTGGTTTTTAGATGGATCATCTGGTATTCGGCTCCTTCCATGTACACTCCCACCTGATATGCGCTGATGTTATTCTTAACAAGCGTGAGTACTCCTCCGATTTTAAATGAGGCATCTTTGGTTAGGTGTGTCTCCTGTAAACAGCATATTCTTACTTGCTCTGCAAAGAGTATGTTCTCTAGTCCATCTATTTGCTATACCCATCTGTAATACAGCTGACACACTCAGCATTCCACTGCATTATTTTAAGTTCTTGCTTTTTGGCAGTTTGCTGATGTTCTATTTTTTGGCCAGTAAGTAGCTCTACTCTCATATCTCCTGGCTCCAGAAGACCAACTGAGAGGACCGCAAGTAGCATAGCGTTGGCCCTATCGAAGCAGGGGACCCTGCACTGCACTTGCCTAGTTAGTCTTCAAAGGGCGAGCACCATGTTTAAAAACTGCAGATACGGACATTTCATTAGCGATAATACACGTTACCCTGATTTTTGCGATGGCTCTTTAGCCTGGGTACCTCCGACTTTAGCACGTTTCCTTGCTAGAGCAGACTGTCGTCTTGCTCGGACTGCCATGAAGACAGTGGTGTAGGCTGGTCTGACCGAAGCTTCGTTTTCAAGCCTCTGGTGGTTGTACACAATCCCCTTCTGTGGGTCAGGCCCCATGTGTTTGAGACAGTTCCACAGAGACATCCATTCCCTGCCATCTATAGTCTTCTGGCTCTGTTTTGTTTACCTCATTCTCATAGCCATTGTTGTAGAGACCCACGCTTGTTATGTCCTGGATTCAATTCTTTCACATCATATTTCCTAATCCCAGAAGGCAATCTCCATGTCCCCATCAGTCCACCATCCTGAAATTCCGTTTTATAAAAGTAACAATTACAGTTAGTTTTGACTGCTATAGATTTCTGGGCTACAGAAGTAGGTCAGAATTTTTAGAGAATACTTTTCATGAGTTTCAGGTGAGATAGAAGTACATTTCAAAAAGTGAACAGCAGATTAATGTCACAGTAAACTACTACTTCATACATTGCAAGGGTACACAGCAACAACAACAAGTAAGTAGAGCAGGCAAGGGTTCGAGTCCTGAGTTGAGTAATCGCAATCAGATCCAGGTTCTTTCGTCCACGATAGAAAACATGTTTGAGCAAACAGCCTAAGTCCAACTCTAGAATAACACATGACATTTAATAAATGCCACAGGATGATGATGGCGAAGTAATGGAAGTGAGGCAAGCCATGTAACGACTTCAGATCCTCGGCTTGAACTCAGACATACAGATCTGGACATTAATAACAAGCGCTGATCGCAAGATTCGTCCAAACGATGCAGGATTCATCCATCCATGACAGTCTATGTTACATCATCATCATCATCATGTGCCGTGCCGACTGGCGTTGGCTATTATGCTTCTCCAGAGTACACGATCCTTCATGCAGGCCATCAGTTCAGTTGGTGATCTCCTCTCACACCATCCCGTCAGACTGTCCAGTATCATTTCTCTTGGTCTTCCTCTTGATCTTCTTCCTTCTATTTTTCCTGTTGTTATAATATTTTCAACGCCCCCTCTTCTCATTGCATGTCCTATGAAAGTACATTGTCTCTCCCTTATCTTTTTGACAAGGTTTTTTTTTCTCTCCAGCTCTTCTCATACATTCTTCATTAGTTACACCGTTCAAGCTATTAACAGACTCCATTTTTAGTTAACAAGACAACCATATTTTTACGTCCATCAAATATTCCTGTCAGTTTCTCGTCTCACACATAACTCACTCGTAGTCAAGTCTCGGTCACCACGTACTCACACAACGCACGGACCTGGCCAGAGACCTGGCTTAGCTACTTGCTTAATTACAGCAGGTATACACAAACACTCAGGGGCGGCGACAGCAAGACCTATGGGTAATCACCCGTCCTAAACACTGCTACAGTAAACAAGGAAGTTAATATAGAGCTCAAGCCCAGGTTTTGGAAGAAGACAAATGTTTAGACGTTAACAAAGTCTTAGATTTGATTTAAACAGTGGCCACAAACAGGACGAAGCATTCTGCTACAGAGTTTTGTGAAGTGATGTGACCTTGTTGAAAATGAATCTAGTTATGAGAGGGAGAATTCTAAGCTGTTTGTTCTGATCAATGGTTCTTGCTGAACTGTTTTCAATATGAAGCAGTGGTTTGTGCTGATCCGTCTTCAGTGCGAACCAGTGGTGTGTGCTGATCTGTTTTCAGTGCGGATCTGTAGTATATGGTGGATGCGTGTAGCTAATAAGATATACAGTTCATTTTTGGACACAAGTATAGTATCTTATCTTATATCTTATATCCTTCCCGTGCCGTTTGACGTCACATAGGGCTCGCAAAGTAGTTCGCCAATTTTTCCTGTCTTCGGCGAGTCTTTCAACCTCATCAAAGGATGTTATGCCTGTTAACTTGGCCTCTCTTAATAATGTCCTCTTTAGAGTTTCACGCGGTCTGCCCCTTTTTCTTCGGCCTGTTGTGTTCCACTTGATAGCTTGTTTTGGGATTCTCTGATCATTTCTTCTCATCAAGTGACCAACATATGTCCATCTCCTTTTCCTGATCACCCGTGAGACTGGTTGTTGTTCAGTCATCTGTCTTACCACACGGCAAGACTAGAGCATAACCGCTAAAGAAATACTTCGAAATTGTGAAAACTTCTGACACAGGTAGCAACTGGATTAATCTGGGTTCCTGTCTCCATTTAATTAATTTTCAGAAATCGTAATGTGTAAATACGAACAGACACATTTCAACAGTTTGAGAACCACTGGACACTCAATTTGATAACTGCAAAAACGCATGTTTATTATGGAGAGAATGGGTGGTGATAAGTGAGGATGTAGCAAAATACTAAGTATACAGATGAACAAGCCGCTCTTCTCCCTGGCGAGAACTAGTTCGCCATATAGAGAGGAAATGGACAACACTTACTCTAAGATAGGACAACAGACATACAACATGATGTAATACAGAGCCAACTTACAGTTTCAATGAAAGTTTCCATGAATCCGCAAGAAAAACTTAACATCACAAAATATTGGTCTTAACAAGTCCAACAAAGCCTCAAAAACAGCTATTTTCACATTCTTAAGTTTACATCTCTATTATAGACAACTGCAGTAACATCAAACACACACATGGATCCATGAATAAACTACCATCTCAGTGTTCCCATCTTTCTAATGCTATCACAACTTCAGCTATTAACTTCAATCAGCATAATCACAATGATTAAAAATGACTCACAACTAACTGACTGGCCTTAACCCTTTTACCTAAAATTCCAGTGCTTAAATATGATCTACAAATTCTAATTCTGTTTCGTGAAAATTCTTCTCAAGAAAAAGTCTAAACGTCGTGCAGTTGAATGTTTACGACAAATGACAAGTTTCCAAATTTAACTCTTATGTTCCTAGTTTTAGGTGGCTATAAAAACATGTCAAGAAAAAGTTCATCAAACATAATCATAATTCTCGGGACGTTAACATGTCAAAATTTACCTTTCCTTGAACTCATCAAAGGACTTTAAAACTAAGTCTAAGAACAAAACTGTTATCCTTGATTATGTCTCTTTGGTAGCAAAAATAAGTGCAGTATTGAAAGAATACTGCCATAAAGTCACTGAATGCCACAGATATAGCAAAAAAACCTAGCTCATGGAAACGTAGTCTAAATATGTTTGTATGTGTAATGTATGGCATGTCTTCATTGTGTGGTGGTTGAGAAACAGCTTAATTTTGCTTAATTGGTAATTTTTTTCGACTATGAGTTTTAATAAATTTTTTTACGTGTGAGTTCGAATTTAGGTGTGACCAATAATAAGGCCTAGAGTTTTCTGTTGGCTAACATATATATATACTAATTAACATATAGACAGACATACAAAGACAGATACAGACAGACAAACAGGCAAAAAAATATGATTTGAAAATAAACACACGAGCAACATCCAGAATAATGAATAATGAATAAAAAACGAACTAATTACAGCTGGCACAATCATCAATCAAAATTTTATTCGTGCACTAGATATAATCAAAGGCTGCGGATTTATGCCCAGAAGGTAGGTCGGCACAAATTCAAAGAACAAAGAAAAATCCGAGTTATGAAGAGCCTTTTGTTCAGCTTCTGGCTCATCTTTGTCTCTAGTGAAGCTGTTAGAATCTCCGTGGCTCGTATCAGACAGTGGATGTCCTCTTACATGCTGTTATAGGGAATAAATAAATTATATTTTAGAATGATTTATTTTCTCTCGCACAAAAAATATTGTATAAGAAAGTTAGACACATTGTACAGAGAAAGGTAGCTGATGTTCCCACGTGGGCTTTAGATTGTCAACAGACAACAGCAATATCAAAATTAAAAACAAAAGTTTGCACCGTGATAAACAAACGCCAAGTTGTTCTAATAATATTGATTATGAAAATCAATCACTAGATGTGCAAGTTGATTCTCCGTAAGCATCTAACAAAAGCGTGCTAAAATAAAACTCTCTTTCAAATAGGAAAAAAAATGCTTTCATTACTTTCTGAGACTTTCAAATTTTATTTATTTTACCTTTGCCAGTTTTTCTACGGTTTATCGTATGACCATTTCCGTAAGTTTTTCTAAATAAAGTGCAAGCTGTGGCCATGCCTTCTGAAGACCAGCTCTATGTTCAGGAAACATCTGTTTCTATCATGGGAAAATCGTGGGTTTATTTCTATCAGGACCAGTATTAAAAACCCAGCTTGGACTTTCTGTAGTTCATGGTCTAATAAACAACCGCTACTTCTCAGATTATCTCCCCTTTTCCTTGGAACAGATGCCAGGAATCCAGTAGATATGTAAATGACAGCTTCTGTTTTCATACCCACGTGACTGCTTCATATTAACAATGTGTTCAATAATAAGTGCCCGACTGTAAGAGAAGAACAAGAAATGAAACAAAATATAAGAAAAGATATCATACTGCCAAACAATATTAAGAAAAATAAACTATATGAATCAAAGCATACAGGTCCAATTCTGATTTATCTTAATAATAATAGCGTGAACAATAACACTGACAACAAAAACAATAATAAATTCGATGACCATGATGATAAATGAAATACTGAACCTAAAGATAAGGGGACAAGTGCCAGAATTATTTTAGAATGAAATACTCCTAAACTATACTTCCAGAGTAACTTTCTTCAAGCTTATTAAGTAAAATAAAACTGACAGAATATTTGAAACACATCGTGAACTTGAAACAAACATTTAGTATAGACCTGGGGAGTCCAACCTCAAAGACCTCAAGGGCAGTAACTGTATGCAAGAAATCGTGTGGGAGGGCAGCATCTAAATCAACCAATCTTTACCAACTTACATAAAAATGAGAAAATGTAACAATTATGAAGGAGTGGTAAATTTTCTGTGTTTTATTAGCATTTCTGTTCTCTTTTTAAATTGCTTTTTAAAATATGCTTTGAATTTTAAAAAATGGTAATGGTTTCATATAAATTATATTTTCTCTTATATTCGTTTCTGCCGCAATCTGAAACTGAAACAAGGGAAAATATAAATAACGTCCGTTACTCTCTTCACAGTAACGTCAAGAATTTTGCCAACACTTGATTAAAAGCAGAACTATAGTTACCTGGCACGGAAGGTACCATGATCACAATCTGGTCCTTCCGCTCTTAACCCAAAAACCCACACCACCGTGACCTGGTACCTAGCAAGCACCCTTCAGGTGTATTTTAAAAAAAAGTAACGCCAAGCAGACACAAGGACAGGCAAGGTCAAATAAACAAGCTAACCCAAAGTGCTAGCAAAATAGGACTAAAGATATTAAAGACAAAGTTAATGAATCAAAATGTGAACAAAAGGCAATGCACTGAGAGTAGATAACAGGTTAGTTAAAGGCCGTCAAGGGGAGAGAAATGATATTTTCATAATATCTTCGTGGGCCGCTAGTTGGCAGGCACTGAGATATATTCGGTCTAACGTGTTAGAAAGTAACCAGACTCTTGTCCAACTTATGTTCTGATTCTGTTTTTTACAATTTTAACATGTTGTTATATCACTTAGTAACTTTTGAATACTGTGAAAAAAAATATGGAAACAAAAATTCACCATCCAAAATCTGGGTGTTTCAAAAGGAACACCACAAGCCGAAGAAAATGAGGTCGACATCGGAAAAGTTCTAAAGAGGACATTCTTAAGAGAGGCCAAATTAGTGGGTATAAAATCCTTTGATGAGGTTGAAAAGCTCGCCTAAAAGAGGAGAACTTGGCGAACTACCATGTGAGCCCTACGTGACGTTTAACGGCAAGGGAAGGATGTAAGATGTAAGAAGATGTAATATCTTGGTTAATTTCTCGTTTTATTTAAACAAAAAGCTCTATAAATGTGATATAATATAGTCCCTTGTAACTAGAATTATGAATATAATTATGAATATATTTTAGTTACAATAGGTAACATCAAATAAGAACACAAAAGTTAGGTAGGAAACTTAGAGCAAGGTAGAAAACCAGTCCTCACTACACTAGTGATAGACCATTACGCAAAGTTAAATAGAAGAAACAGACGAATAGAAAAGACAGACGAAATGACGCCGAGATAGAGACATGCTAAAAGAAAAACGCTCATTAGTAAAATAGGCCGACGTGGCCATCCGACAAGTGAAATAGCAGGTGATGACAAACAGTCGGCAGACAAAACTCTAAGAAAAGGATGACAGGAAGATAAGCGTAGAAGACCCCAAACGCTCGAGAACAACTTGCCAGAGGCGATAAACAGGACAGTGACGCTGGATGGATTTAAGAAAATCCGACAGTCTTGCTGGAGACGGTTAGTCTGTGAATTGAACACGAGGAATAAAGAAATGGACGAGCACTCAGACAAGTACAGGTAGAAAGTGTCACAGGCAAAGGGCTGGACATTCGACATCACTAACTTGACAGGTTATGACTCAAGAATCAATTAGGACACACATAGAAACCAGTGTAGATCTAAGGGATGAGCAGAAATACCGATTGGTTAGTCCATCAAGTTTGACTTGAAGATAAAAACAGGTATCGCGGAGGACGCACAAATAGGAGGATACGAAAGCAGAGGATGCAAAGATCTAGAGGAGGTTCAGGAAAGTGCACAGAGAGGAACGCTCGACTCGGGAGTGGAACTAAAACTAAGACACAAAATTACTCAGAGACGAAGATAACCAGAGAGTCGGTGACGAAGATACTCGGACACTACGATACTTGGACTCTCAGATACTCGGACACTACGATACTCCGACACTCAGATACTCGGACACTACGATACTCCGACACTCAGATACTCGGACACCTCGATACTCCGACACTCAGATACTCGGACACTACGATAATCGTACGCTCAGATACTCGAACACTCAGATACTCGGACACTACGATAATCGTACGCTCAGATACTCGGACACTCAGATAATCGGACACTCAGATACTCAGACACTCAGATACTCGGACACTACGATAATCGGACACTCAGATACTCGGACACTCAGATACTCGGACACTACGATAATCGTACGCTCAATTACTCGGACACTCAGATAATCGGACACTCAGATACTCGGACACTCAGATACTCGGACACTCAGATAATCGGACACTCAGATACTCGGACACTCAGATAATCGGACACTCAGATACTCGGACACTCAGATACTCGGACACTCAGATAATCGGACACTCAGATAATCGGACACTCAGACAGAGACTCAGATAAGTAAATCGAGACCAAGAGAAGTGTGCAGGTAGAAATAGACAGAAGTGTGCAGGTAGAAATAGACAGAAGTGTGCAGGTAGAAATAGACAGAAGTGTGCAGGTAGAAATAGACAGAAGTGTGCAGGTAGAAATAGATAGAAGTGTGCAGGTAGAAATAGACAGAAGTGTGCAGGTAGAAATAGATAGAAGTGTACAGGTAGAAATAGACAGAAGTATGCAGGTAGAAATAGACAGAAGTGTGCAGGTAGAAATAGACAGAAGTGTGCAGGTAGAAATAGATAGAAGTGTACAGGTAGAAATAGACAGAAGTGTGCAGGTAGAAATAGATAGAAGTGTACAGGTAGAAATAGACAGAAGTGTACAGGTAGAAATAGACAGAATTGTGCAGGTAGAAATAGATAGAAGTGTACAGGTAGAAATAGACAGAAGTGTGCAGGTAGAAATAGACAGAAGTGTGCAGGTAGAAATAGACAGAAGTGTGCAGGTAGAAATAGACAGAAGTGTGCAGGTAGAAATAGACAGAAGTGTACAAGTAGAAATAGACAGAAGTGTGCAGGTAGAAATAGATAGAAGTGTGCAGGTAGAAATAGACAGAAGTGTGCAGGTAGAAATAGACAGAAGTGTGCAGGTAGAAATAGACAGAAGTGTGCAGGTAGAAATAGACAGAAGTGTGCAGGTAGAAATAGTCAGAAGTGTGCAGGTAAAAATAGACAGAAGTGTGCAGGTATAAATAGACAGAAGTGTGCAGGTAGAAATAGACAGAAGTGTGCAGATAGAAATAGACAGAAGTGTGCAGGTAGAAATAGACAGAAGCGTGCAGGTAGAAATAGACAGAAGTGTGCAGGTAGAAATAGACAGTAGCGTGCAGGTAGAAATAGACAGAAGTGTGCAGGTAGAAATAGACAGAAGCGTGCAGGTAGAAATAGACAGAAGTGTGCAGGTAGAAATAGACAGAAGTGTGCAGATAGAAATAGACAGAAGTGTGCAGGTAGAAATAGACAGAAGTGTGCAGGTAGAAATAGACAGAAGCGTGCAGGTAGAAATAGACAGAAGTGTGCAGGTAGAAATAGACAGAAGCGTGCAGGTAGAAATAGACAGAAGTGCACCTTGCGAAACAGACAGAGAGATATAGAAGCAGATAATCATTCTGATGTGATGAAACTACGAGCTGGTTTGATACAGACTTTTAGGAGAGCTAGCCAATAGATGTCGATACTGTGAGTAGGAAACTGAAAGAAGGTCTGGACTTATATTTCGCTGAAAGTTCATTTATCGAGGTCCAGGTAGACCAGACTAATCTGCATATTAAGATTTAATTCGTTGATGGCCCCTAAGACCGAAAGAACAAAACAACATACATTATTTTCAAAAGGTTAAGAATTGGGCAAGCAGGCCCGTCTGACATTCTGTCCTTCATCATACAGCTTTCACTCAGTCACAGTCATTCAGCATTTGTTAATGAGCATAATAATCATGAAGACACAATTAAATGATTAGATAAATAAATAATAAACTTATCTCACGTCCATACACTTTACACTCTGATTTATGCTACATCATGAAATAAACTTGCATTCTTACATTCATTCAAAACTAACACATTTATTAAAAAAGCAGTATTTTAAAAAATTACAACAGTCAAGCCATACTTTAAACTACTTTTGACTATGCTTAGGGAGGCATATAGTCCATATCAGACAGAAGTTGACAAAGTTTAAAGTAAAAGAACGAATATTACTTATAAGTTTTACGTGAATTGGTAGGCCATTCTAAAGGTGGGCAGCTGAGTAAAGGAATCTTTTTTATAACGCCTTAGTTTTGGGAGAATACAATTGCTTAAGCGTTGACTGTGTTTTGGGTTGGATTTGAACAACGACCACAGATAGAGTGTAGCATTGTGCTATATAATTTTATAAATTAACTTGGCTTTGTTGAAAGGAAATCTCTTCTTGAGGGGTAGAATATCAAGATGTTTGTCCTTATTTGTAATATGTGCTGTATGTTTGTCCTTTACTGCTCGTTTTTGAAGTGAGTAAAGTCTTTTCATGTTTAACATGGAACAATCACCCCAGACTGTGGAACAGTATTCCAAATGTTTTTGTTTCTGTGATATGTAGTATATTCTTCTGGTGTCTATGTCAAGAAAATGTTTAATTTTAGTAAATTGGTAAATTTTTTGTGCAATGAGTTTTGTTAGATTGTCTACATGATCTGAGGTGGTGGTCAGTCATGAGACCTAGAGTTTTATGTTCACTAATATTCTCTATCTGTGAAGTTCCAGCATGGAGCTGTAGTGTTGTTTTTGATGAATTTGTTAATTAATTTCTGTCTTGTTGTAATGAGCATGGAGTTTGTTTTGCTGGTGTTTATGAGCATTCTCTTGTTGTTGTTGCCCCAGTTAATTAGACTGTTTATTTCAATTTGAAGAGCTGACTCAAGGTTACTACAGTCATTGTCCTAGTGTAAACTGTGCAGTCATCAGCAAAGAGGTCACAAGATGATCTTTTGAGATGAAGCGGAAGATCACTGATGTAGATGGTAAACAAGAGAGGACCAAGAATAGATCCCCGTGTAACGCCATTATCAACCAAAGATGAACTTGACTTAGAGTATTTGAATCAAACTACCTGCTGTCTGTTGCAAAGAAAAGATGTAATAGATTTTGTCAAGTCAGGGTGTAATCTATAAGTCTCAAACTTTCTAACTAGGATTTCATGATCAGTCACATCAAATGTTTTTTTTTTAAAGTCAACAAAGACAGCATCACATAATTTATCTCGTTTATATTAGATAACCAACATTCTGTCATTTTTGTGAGAGCTGTGTGGCAGGAATGTTTCGGCCTAAAACCTGACTGACAGTCAACAATCAAATCATTTTCTTGCATGTATGTTGTAAGTTTGGGTTTTTTATGTGTTTTTCAAGTTCTTTTGACAAAGTTGATAGAATGGAAATTGGTCTTTAGCTTGAGGGATTTTTCTCAGAACCAGATTTAAAATAAGGAGATGTTTTTGCAATTTTAAAAGCCTGTGGAAAATGACAATGTACACTGCACTGATTGTAAATGTATGTTAGCGTATCTGTAATTACTGGGGCTGAGTAGCGTACTATCTTGTTCCTAACCTCGTCAAGTCCTGCTGTGTTGTTGTTCATTAAAGATGAAAGATAATTATAGACTTCACTAACTGACATGAAAAGAATATTGTGTTGCTTTAGATTTGCACATTTGCTATCCATAAATATATTTAATTCGCTTAAGTCACAAGTAGGGGTTGGTAGTGAAGATTTTAAGATATTGACTTCTTCTCTGAAGTGATTGCTGAACTATTCACAAGCGGGCACATGATTATAACTCTGCAAGTCAGACTGTTTTCTCTTGTTTGCTAGAATTTTAATTGCTTTCCAGACAGACTAACTGTCTGATATATTCTGAAATAGGTTCCTAAAGTAATTTCTCTTTTCTTGCCTAATTAAATATTGAACCCTACTCGGTAGCTAGCAAGAGATAAACTGAACACAAAAGTTCGTGTAATCCAGATTTATATGCCTGTTAAGACTGAGATCCTCCATGTTTAAAGATTTTCTTCCGAACTGGTGAAAATTACGTACATGTTTAAAACAGACAAATGTGTAAATAAAACCTGAGTATTATCATAACGGACCAACAGAGTTTCTACAGGTTGTGTAAGACGGCGGTTCTGTCTTCGTGACAATGTGTATTTATCATTCCGGACCAAAGAAGTTGTCACTATGTGCATTATGTTTATTGTGGGACCACATTTACAGTGTGACAAAATATAACAACATAAAAACATAACTTGTGTTAAACTGGAAGCACTAAATTGTTTCGAAAAACCTTTACAAAAATAAAAGTCGCCCAAAAGCTAATTTAAATGGCAAGTAACGTCCATAAAAGTGATGTCGGACTAATGGGCGTGGTTGCTGAATGTTCCATATTCGTCAGTTGGCAACGCCATATCAGATGCCAGCACTGTGTAGCACCATCTAACCTGCATCCTTCAATTAAAGATGGAGAGTTGAGGGGAACAGCGGTAGAAACAGGAGGTCTGTGGTGTGATAGGACTTCTGAACTCAAAACAAATTATTGACTTAACCAGTTCTAGATAAATTCATCCTAATGAAATCTTGAATGATGTTTGTGGTGACGAAAACGAAAGTTAACGAATGAAGATAATTACCAGAATAAGCATACAAATACAGGACACCAGAACACCGTTCATGTTGTTGAAGTCAGATCACAAACTCAAACAAACTGAGATCACCAAGTCAAGCAAACTCTGACAACTGGATCCAGCATAAATGACCACGAACAACAATCTTCCATATATATATAGAATCAAGGAAAATAAAAATAACAAACTATTGGCTATAAATTTACTTTGAAGTGTAATAAACATGGATAGTGTTTTTCTTAATTGGAAGCCATTGACGTTGATTTTCTGATATATAATACATCTTGGGGAACAAACTTCCATGTTTGTTTCTTCTGTTGTTATTTATTTTCTTTCAGTCAGTGGGTTGCACCCATCTAGATACTCACACTGATGTCCCTACTCTTTCTCTGGGCCCAAGACTCAGTACTCAGTCTTAATGGGCCAGTAGTCAGTAAACTTTAGCCACGGAAACTATTTATCCTAACCCCCAAGACATCCCAGTATTCTTTTGATAACTCATTCTCGTTTCCTTAACTACGAGCCCTCCAAATCTTCAAACAGAAGAACCCTCCTTTCCATTTCTTTAAAAAGATGAAGACTTCCAGTCGATTTCGAAAAGAAGAGAAAACAATCCTGCCCAATTCTTAAACTAGATGACAGCTCATCCCCAACAAAACCACAATTTTTGTCGTCTCTCTCGTCCCATTATCTTTACTTTTTCTCTCTTTCGGCCCTGTTTTTGTTGTTGTTTCTTTCTTTTGTCTTTCTGTTGAGTTTCGTCCCCAGTTTTGTCTGAGTCCAAATTCCCCCTGTCGTTTCGAATTCCCCATTGTCTCTCTTGTCTCTTCATATCTAAGTGTTGTTCTCTCATGTCTCTTCGTATCTAAGTGTTGTTTTCTTGGTTTTTCGTATCTAAGTGTTGTCCTCTTGTCTCTTCGTATCTAAGTGTTGTTCTCTCTTGTCTCTTCGTATCTAAGTGTTGTTATCTCATGTCTCTTCGTATCTAAGTGTTATTCTCTCTTGTCTCTTCGTATCTAAGTGTTATTCTCTATTATCTCTTCGTATCTAAGTGTTATTCTCTCTTGTCTCTTCGTATCTAAGTGTTATTCTCTCTTGTCTCTTCGTACCTAAGTTTTGTTCTCTCTTGTCTCTTCGTACCTAAGTCTTGTTCTCTCTTGTCTCTTCATATCTAAGTGTTATTCTCTCTTGTCCCTTCGCATCTAAACTTTATTCTCTTTTGTCGATTCCTCTTTAACTGTTGTTCTCAGTTGTCTTTTCCTGTCTAAGCGCTGTTCTCTCTCTTGTCTCTTCGTATCTAAGTTCTGTCCTTTCTTTTCCCATCGATTCTAAGTGTTATTCTCTCTTGTCTCTTCGAATCTAAACGTTGTCCCCTCTTGTCTCTTTGTATCTAAGTGGTGTTCTCTCTTGTCTCTTTGTATCTAAAGGTTTTTTTCTCTTGTCTCTTCGTATGTAAGTATTGTTCTCCCTTTTCCCTTCGTATCTAAGTGTTGTTCTCCCTTGTTCCTTCGTATCTAGGTGTTGTTCTCTCTTCTCTCTTCGAATCTACGAGTTATACTCTCTTGTCTCTTCTTATCTAAGTGTTGTTCTCTCTTGTCTATACATGTCTAACTGTTACGCTTTCTTGTCTCTTCATATGTAAGTGTTATTCTTTCTTGTCTCTTCGTATCTAAGAGTTATTCTCTCTTGTCTCTCCATATCTAAGTGTTATTCTCGCTTGTCTCTTCGTATCTAAGTGTTGTTCTCTCTTGTCTCCTCGTATCTAAGTCTTGTTCTCTCTTATCTCTTGTATATAAACGTTGTTCTCTCTTGTCAATTCTTAGATACGAAGAGATAAGAGAGAACAGCACTTAGATACAAGTTTTATTATCTCATGTCTATTCGTATCTAGGTATTGTTGTCTCTTGTCTCTTCGTATCAAAGTGTTGTTCTTTCTTGTCTCTTAGTATCGAAGCGCTGTTCTCTCTTTTCTCTTCGTATGTAAGTGCTTTTGTCTCTTCGTATCTATGTGCTTTTCCCTTTTGTCTATTCATATCTAAATGTTGTTCTTTCTTGTCTCTTCGTATCTAAGTGTTGTCCTCTCTTCTGATCTAAGTGTTGTTCTCTTTGTTTCTTCGTTTCTAAGTGTTGTTCCCTCTTGTTCTTCGTATCTAAATGTTGTTGTCTGTTGTCTATTCATATCTAAGCGGTGTTCTCTCTTGTCTCTTCCTATCTAAGTGTTGTTCTCTCTTGTCTCTTCCTATCTAAGCGCTGTTCTCTCTTGTCTCCTCTTATCTAAGTGATGCTCTCTCTCTCTTGTCTCTTCGTATCTAAGTGATGCTCTCTCTCTTGTCTCCTCGTATCTAAGGGATGCTCTCTTTCTTGTCTCCTCGTATCTAAGTGATGCTCTCTCTCTTGTCTCCTCGTATCTAAGTGACGCTCTCTCTCTCTCTTGTCTCTTCGTATTTAAGTGATGCTCTCTCTGAATCTTGTCTCTTCGTATCAAAGTGATGCTCTCTCTCTCTCTCTCTGTCTTATCTCTTCGTCTGATCCTTGTTCTCTATGTCGTCACTTTCGTCGTTCCACTATTTATTTAACTAGTTGATTTACGACTCTAATTCCCGTTTTGTGACAGCTTCTTACTGTTCATCTTTTTGTATACGCTCTTCTATCACAGCTTTTCACAGACTTCCTGGTCGTACTGTCACAACAAATACTGACACTAATATAATTTATATGCCCCAGCAGATTTGGTAAAGAGAACTCTAATTCCTTCTTAAATTCCAGATGTTTCTAACACGAAAAGATGTTAAGTCTGTTTTATAAACAATAAATAAACTGAAAGGCATGTTTACAGAATTGGTAACGAAGCCATGACTTAGCATGAACGTATATGTGTATTAGACAGACATGCTTAATCATGCACGTTAGTTTCTTTCATGATTCTCCTCATTTTTTTCTCATTAAAATTTGAAAAACTTTTCCATATAAGAGGACAATTTCAATATTTTGGTAATGTTTCTATTTGTGAAATGCGTATATCTATATATCTATCTATCTATCTATCTATCTATCTATCTATCTATCTATCTATCTATCTATCTATCTATCTATCTATCTATCTATCTATCTATCTATCTATCTATCTATCTATCTATCTATCTATCTATCTATCTATCTATCTATCTATCTATCTATCTATCTATCTATCTATCTATCTATCTATCTATCTATCTATCTATCTATCTAACTACCTACCTACCTACCTATCCATCTATCTATCTATCTATCTATCTATCTATCTATCTATCTATCTATCTATCTATCTATCTATCTATCTATCTATATATCTGTCTATCTATCTATCTATCTATCTATCTGTCTATCTATCCGTTTGTCCGTCTGTCTGTCTGTCTGTTCGTCCGTCCGTCCGTCCGTCTGTCTGTCTGTCTGCCTGTCTATATACATACACATATGACTCTGCGACATTTCTACCGAGAGTTGCAATAACAATTATGGAAGACCATATTATCATACAAGTACAACAGATTTGGTATTTTAGAAAATTCACAGTTATTCGTAAGAAAGTAGTGTCTTCATATGAAATAGATAATTAATGAACAGATGTGTTCAATCTTATTTTTTTGTTTATTATTAACTGTGTTATGTGTCGGTAGTTATTGGCAGCTATATTAATCTATTTTGCATAATTCTAAGCATTTCTACCAGAATATTACTTTGATAAGTTTGTTCTTTTCATACGGTGCTTTTTTCTTTCTTATTAAGCAATGTACCAACAGCCCGACATGTTTCATTAATATGCCTGTTTTTTATCCGTTTGCTTATTTTGAGAAAGCCTTTGACAGTGTCAACAGAGATGCACTGTGGAAAATCCTAAGATGGCATGGCCTCCCCCATAAAATAGTTAATGTAATCAAAGCCCTATACGAGAGTTTTCAGTACAAAGTTATCTGTGGAGAACATACCTCCAGCAGCTTTAGGGTACAAACAGGAGTGAAACAGGGATGTGTACTATCACCAACATTATTTATCTTGGCAGTAGACTGGTTAATGAAGGAGGCAACATCAGACAAACTCAGAGGATTACAATGGACCCCTGACACAGTGCTGGAGGACCTTGACTTTGTGGACGACATTTGTCTATTATCAAGCAGTCACAAAGATATGCAAGATAAAATAAACAAGCTAACTCAGAATGCAAACAACATAGGACTAAAGATCAACGTAGGAAAGACAAAGTTAATGAAGCAAAATTTGAACAACAGAAATGTACTCAGAGTAGATAACAAGTTAGTGGAGGAGGTCAACGAATTTGTATACCTTGGCAGCAGAGTAGTAGAAAATGGAGACAGCACAGAGGACATCAACAGCACTCTTACTAGAGCAAACCTGGCTTTTGCAATGCTGCAGACTATATGGAAATCAAAAAAACTAAGCATAAATATGAAAATCAGGATATTTAAGAGTAATGTTCTAAGTGTACTACTCTATGGAAGTGAATGCTGGAAAATCACTAAAACCATAGAAAACAAGTTAAATTCTTTCCAGACTAAATGTTTACGAAGAATTAGACAAATAATTTGGCCAAACACCATAAGAAATACCATCTTATTAGCAGAAATGCAGATGAAACCACTGACAACAATTATTGAGGAAAGACGCTGGCGATGGTTGGGACATGTGCTCCGAATGACTGACAACTCACTACCAAAAATAGCACTAAGATGGACACCACACGGGAACAGAAGTAAGGGTAGACCAAAAGAGACATGTAGAAGAACAACAGAAAGGATGTTGAGCAATAGAGGGCTCACCTGGGCAAGAGCAGAAAAAAAGGCCAAGGACAGGCATTTGTGGAAAACCCTTGCGGAAGCCCCATGTGCCCTGGGCACTTAAGGTTCAGAGAGAGAGAGAGAGATTTCAAAATCAACATCAGATTGGCAGGTAGAAAACAGTTAAAAGAGAAAAACATTACATACAAAACCTACATATAAAACTCCATTTCTTTTTCATATAGTCGCCACACACTATTACGCACGTGTCCTAATGTATATTTTTGCAATCTGTGTTCAAAGAAAGGTTCCGCCAAGGTATTCAGCCAGTTCTTTACTCCGTCCATGAGTAACCAAAATCACTCTGTGACAATTCAAAGCAGACAGCTCCACGAATTTGAGAAATTTCATCAGAATTAAATCGTAAACGACCATTTTATGCAGGAGTCGGTCGACCTTTTTGAGTGACTTCATCAGTGACAGTTGAGTGTGGCCCTTGTCCTCACTTGCCATGTACATCAGTTGAGTGTGGCTCTTTTCCCCACGTGTCATGCACATCAGTTGAATGTGGCCCTTGTCCCCACGTGTTATGCACATCAGTTGAGCGTGGCCCTTGTCCCCACGTGTCATGCACATCAGTTGAATGTGGCCCTTGTCCCCACTTGTCATGTACATCAGTTGAGTCTGGCCCTTGTCCCCACTTGTCATGTACATCAGTTGAGTGTGGCCCTTGTCCCCACTTGTCATGTACATCAGTTGTGTGTGGCCCTTGTCCCCACTTGTCATGTACATCAGTTGAGTGTGACCCTTGTCCCCACTTGTCATGTACATCAGTTGAGTGTGACCCTTGTCCCCACTTGTCATGTACATCAGTTGAGTCTGGCCCTTGTCCCCACTTGTCATGTACATCAGTTGAGTGTGGCTCTTGTCCCCACTTGTCATGTACATCAGTTGAGTGTGACCCTTGTCCCCACTTGTCATGTACATCAGTGCGGCCATCCTTGAATCCTGCACTAATCATTCACAGACTTCTCCTCAGCGTATTTTTGAGAACTAGTTAGACCTGCCATTCTCTTGACAGACTACTGTTTGTTTACGAGGAGACAGACTAGCGTGTTGGTCAGAAATGGGTCGGATGGCTTTCCCTATTTCAAGAATTTTTTTCCGACGCATTTCCCTATTTCAAGAATTTGTTTGGATGGCTTTCTCTATGTCAAGACTTGTGTCGGATGGCTTTGGCTATTTCAAGAATTGGGCCGTACCGTACGGCTTTCCCTGTTTCAAGAATTGGGTCGGATGACTTTCACCATTTCAAGAATTGGGTGGGATTGCTTTCCTAATCCAAGAATTGGGTCAGATGGCGTTCCCTAATCCAAGAATTGGGTCGGATGGCTTTCCCTATTTCAAGAATTAGGCCGGATGGCTTTCCCTATTTCAAGAATTAGGCCGGATGGCTTTCCCTATTCAAGAATTAGGCCGTACTCTTCTCTATTTCAAGAACTGGGCCAGATGGCTTTTCCTGTTTCAAGATTTGGGCCGTATCTTTCTCTATTTCAGAAACTAAGCCAGATGGCTGGCCCTGTTTCAAAAATGGAGGAGGGCCAGCATTTGAAGAAAGCATAATCACTAATCAAAATAATAGGGCTGGGACGGGTTTGTGGTTGGGAGAACAGTTATTCCACCGTCTTACAAAATTTAGATTGGTCACCCTCTCTGGCTAATGTTTACTGACTGCTGTCTGACTGACTGAGCACTGAGTGTTGGGCCCAGAGAAAGATCAGGACACCCAATGAAACTATCCTGATAAGCGTAACTCATTGACTGAAAGAAAAAATAAACAGAAGGAACAAAGACGGAAGCCTGTTCTATAAAGTGTATTAACAGTCATCACAAAAATTGTGATGTTTTCCTGTTACAAAAAACCAATGCATCATCAAGAAAGCAATAAACTTATGTTATTTTATATCTAAACTTGACAGTCCAGAGACAGGAATGATAAAGTTTTTGTTTATGATGCTATTAAATGAATTTGTATAATGAAGTTTTGTGGGTTTTTTGTTTTGTTTTGTTTTGTTTTAATTCATAAATAGTCCAAACATTGTTATTCGGGATGGTATATATTCTAGATCCAGTAGTGTCAGTTGGACTTGGTGATCTGAGTTTCACTGACTTGTGATCTGAATTCCTTGACTTGGTGTTCCACGTTTTCTTGACTTGGTGATCCGTGTTTACTTAAAACTTGTTGTTATCTAAGTTTAAGCGGTCTGAGATAAGCAACATGAAAGTCGCTTTGCTGTCCTGCATTTTACTTTTTGTTCTGGTAATTATCTTCATTCGTTAGCTTTCATTTTCGTCAGCACAGACATCCAAGATCTCGTTAGCATTGCTAGATTATAACATTTTCTTATCTAACATTCATTACGTAACATATTTAAAGGCAGTGCAGATCACGGATTTAAAATATCAAAGAATCATGAACAGAGATATTCAACTGCAGAATGTTTCTTTCCAAATACGTCCAGTACAAATGTTAAAACTCTCTGTAAGCAATTTTACAAAAATGGACCAGGTATTGAATTTTCTTATGAAAATCATATAAGATTTTAGTCCAATTTGATTCTGATAAGGGAAGTCATGTTTATTAAATGTTAATTCAGGTTTTACTACCATAAAGCAGACCAGCTGTAACATTTCTTCTCTTTCTGTTGGTGTCATTTCTTACACACTGACATGGTCAGACATAACCTGACTTGTTTGATTTTAGCTGACTTGGTTCAGCTTGGCGACTATGTAATTCTGCACAATATTTTTCTGAAGAAAGATCTCTCTCTGTATATATATATATATATATATATATATCTTTCTTCCTGTGTGTCCCTATCTATTTCTCTATTTACCTCTATCTATCTATCTATCTATCTATCTATCTATCTATCTATCTATCTATCTATCTATCTATCTATCTATCTATCTATCTATCTATCTATCTGTCTGCATTTCTTTCTGTTTATCTATTTCTCTATCTGTCAATCGATCCATCCGTTCATCCATCCATCGGTCCATTCACTATCTATCTATCTATCTATCTATCTATCTATCTATCTATCTATCTATCTATCTATCTATCTATCTATCTATCTGCCTGTCTGTCTGTTTATCTATTTATCTATCTGTCCATCCATCCATCCGTTCATCCATCTATTCATCTATCTATCTATCTATCTATCTATCTATCTATCTATCTATCTATCTGTCTGCATGTCTGTCTGTCTAACTATTTATCTATCTGTCCAT
Source organism: Achatina immaculata (assembly GCA_009760885.1). Classification (NCBI taxonomy): domain Eukaryota; kingdom Metazoa; phylum Mollusca; class Gastropoda; order Stylommatophora; family Achatinidae; genus Lissachatina; species Lissachatina immaculata. Next base: position 38,116,139 of record CM019698.1, read on the forward strand.
CAATCCATACGTTCATCCATCCATCCGTCCATCCATCCATCCATCCATCCATCTATCTATCTATCTATCTATCTATCTATCTATCTATCTATCTATCTATCTGTCTGTCTGCCTGTCTGTCTATCTATTTATCTATCTGTCCATCCATCCATCCGTTCATCCACCCATCCGTTTATCTATCTATCTATCTATCTATCTATCTATCTATCTATCTATCTATCTATCTATCTATCTATCTGTCTGTCTATCTGTCTATCTATCTATCTATCTATCTATCTATCTATCTATCTGTCTGCATGTCTGTCTATCTATTTATCTATCTGTCCATCCATCCATCCGTTCATCCATCCATCCATCTGTCCATCCATCCATCTATCTATCTATCTATCTATCTATCTATCTATCTATCTATCTCTCTATCTGCCTGTCTGTTTATCTATTTATCTATCTGTCCATCCATCCATCTGTTCATCCATCCATCCATCCATACGTCCATCTATCTATCTATCTATCTATCTATCTATCCATCCATGCATTAATCCATCCATCCATCCATCCTTCGATCCATCCATCCATCCATTCATCCATCCATCTATCTATCTATCTATCTATCTATCTATCTATCTATCTATCTATCTATCTATCTATCTGTTTGCATGTCTGTCTGTCTATCTATTTATCTATCTGTCCATCCATCCATCCGTTCATCCATCCATCCGTCCATCCATCTAGCTATCTATCTATCTATCTATCTATCTATCTATCTATCTATCTATCTATCTTTTTATCTATCTATCTATTTATCTATCTATCTATCTATCTATCTATCTATCTATCTATCTATCTATCTGTCTATCTATCTATCTATCTATCTATCTATCTATCCATCTATTTATCTATCTATCTATCTGAATCTTAAGTGCCCAGGGCACATGAGGTTTCCACAAGGATTTTCCACAAATGCCTGTCCTATCTATCTATCTATATATATATATATCTATATATATATATATCTAGTATATATATATATATATATATATAATTATGTATATATAAATATAATTAATATATATATATAATTAATAAATATATATATATGTATATATATATATATATATGAAGACTGGTCGTATTATAGTGTTTTTGAATGTCATTGTGATGTTTATGAACAGGATTTTGGATTTGAACAGGTGTTGCAAGACAAAGTATATTTTATTCCCTGTTTCTACTCTGCTTTTCATTTGCTCACTCATTATGTTGCTTCTGTTGAAGATTGTGTCTGGATATCTGAATGCTTCCGCTGTCCTAATGATCGTATCTCCAACATTTGTATAATCTGGATTATTCTGCCTCTGGTCTGTTGATATATTAATATTCTCTGTCTTATCTTATTTGATGGTCAAGCCCACTTTAAGTGCCAAATCTCCCAGGTGTATGCAGGTATTGATGACTTCTTGTATAGTTTCCCCCACCAGATCGATGTTATCAGCGTATGCTAGTATTTTAGCTTGTTCTTCTGTACTGCTTTCTTCTTGCATTTTTCTGAGTACCTTTTCTAGTACTACGTGATTATTTGGTATATGTATATGTGACATATATGTATATATAAATATATAACTGTGTATGTGAGTGGCCGGGTTAGTAGAGCTGTTATGCGCTCGGTTTACTAATCAGGTGGTACGGAGTTCAAGTCCCAGTAGTGAGATTTTTTTCTTGTACACACCAGTAAGACCCCGGGGTCTGCCCAGCCTCTAAAATTGGGTACCAGAGAAATCTGGGAAGATAGATGTGCCCTCAGCCATGATACTGACCACATCAACTTTCATGTGCCAAAGGTCGTGGAATTACAGGCCTAATACACAGTGATGGCTGTTTATATTAGGTTAAACTTTGAGTCACTTATAACCAACAATGTTGACTGCTTATATTAGGTTAAATTGTGAGTCACTTATAATCAACAGTGTGAACGTTTACATTTGGTTAAACGTTGAGTCACGTATAATCAACAGTGGTTACTGTTTATATTAGGTTAGAATTTGAGTCAGTTATAACAAACAGTGAGTACTGCTTATATTAGGTTAAACGTTGAGTCACTTATAACCAACACTGATGACTGCGTATATTAGGTTGGAGTTAGAGTCAGTTATAACAAATAGTGATAACTTGTTATATTAGGTTAAACTTTGAGTCAGTTATAACCAACAGTGATGGCTGTTTATATTAGGTTAATCTTTTAGTCACTTATAACCAATAGTTGTGACTGCTTATATTAGGTTAAATCATGAGACACTAATAATCTACGGTTTGAACGTTTATATTTGGTAAAACGTTGAGTCACTTATAATCAACAGTGGTAAATATTTACATTAGGTTAACCTCGAGTCACATATAACCAACAATTGTGAACACTTACATTTGGTTAAACCTTGAATGACTTATAACCGACAGTGGTGACTGCTTATATTATGTTAAACTGTGAGTCACTTATAACCAACATTGGTTAACACTTATATTTGGTCGAACCTAGACTCACTTATAATCAATAGTGGTGACTGTTTATATTAGGTTAAACCACGAGTCACTTATAATCAACAGTGTGAACGTTTACATTTGGTTAAACGTTGAGTCATTTATAACCAACATTGATGAACACTTAGGTAAAGCCTTGAGTCACATATAACTAGCAGTGGTGACTGCTTACATTAGATTAAACCTTTACTCACTTATAACCAACATTGGTGAATACTTAGGTTAAGCCTTGAGTCACATATAACTAACAGTGGTGAATTCTTAGGTTAAGCCTTGAATCACATATAACTAACAGTGGTGAATACTTAGATTAAGCCTTGAGTCACATATAACTAACAGTGGTGAATACTTAGATTAAGCCTTGAGTCACATATAACTAGCAGTGGTGAATATTTAGATTAAGCCTTGAGTCACATATAACTAACAGTGGTGACTTCTTACATTAGATTGAACCTTGACTCACTTATAACCGCCAGTGTTTACTGTGTACATGAACTGCAAAAGTGTTTCCTCTGTTTAATTAATTAGGCCGGAGGCCTTTCTCTGTTTTAAGAGCTAGGCCGGTGGGATGAGGAGGAGGGGGGAAAGGGGCAATCTTTTTTATGACTTAGAACTAAGGGCTTCAATTTTTTAAAGGATTACAACAAAAGGTTTATTCTTCTTTTAAGAATTAGACCAAAGGGTTTCTTCTTTTTTTAGGAATTAGACCAAATGTCTCCTTCTTTTTTAAGAATTAGAGCGAAGGTCTTCTTTTTTTTTTTTAAGTATTAGACCGAAGGTGTTCTTCTTTTTTAAAAATTAGATCGGTGTTCTTCTTTGTTTCAGAATTAGACCGAATAGAGGTGTTCTTTTTTAAGAATTAGAGCGACGGTCTTCTTCTTTTTTTAAGAATTAGAGTGAAGGCTTCTTCTTTTTTTAAGAATTCGAGCGAATATCTTCTTCTATTTTAAGAATTAGAGCGAATATCTTCTTTTTTAAGTATTTGACTGGAGGGGTTCTTCTTTTCTTTTAGAAGTAGACGAAAAGGTTCTTCCTTTTAAAGAATTGAACCGAAGACTTCTTCTGTTTGAAGATTAGGAGGGCCTGTAGTTAAGGAAACGAGAATGAGTTATCAAAAGAATCCTGGGATATCTTGGGGGTTAGGATAAATAGTTTTTGCACCATCTTACAAAATATATACGGGTAGCCCTCCGTGGCTACAGTTTACTGACTACTTCCTCATTTAGACTGAGTACTGAGTCTTGGGCCCAGAGAAAGAGTAGGAATTTCAGTGTGAGTACCTAGGTAAGTGTAACTCACTGACTTAAGAAAGATAATAAATAACAACAAAATAAACAACGATGGAAGTCTATATTATATATCAGCAGATCAATGTCGGTGGTTTCCATTTATAAAACAATGTACTAGCGAGTAGGCAATAAACGTATGTTATCTGATGTCTAAACGTCACAGTCTATTGACAGGTGTGAGTAAAATCCCAGTTTATTAAGCTTTAAATCTGGTAGTTACTGACTACCCACCTCTTCTCTCGTAAAGTCTATTATATTAAAATTTCAAGTTGCAAACGATTGTGTGGTACACAGCAGTGGTTCCCAGTTAGGAAAAGTCCACGGACCCCCTGATGTTTAGAAATCCGGGCCTAGGACCCCCAAGCTTTGAAAACGCTTCATGATTCTATTGTAGTATTTTAAAAAAATTATAAGGGGGCAATAATATTTGTTATCTATAAGATTGCTTACAATGTTGTTATTCGTATGGTTGGGGGTGATTGTACACTACACATCGACACATTACACGAACAAAAAGAAACACAATTAAATAATTTTTCAAATTATCATACTTGTCTATTGTTACAACATCATTTTACACAGTTAGCAAAATCAACAAATGAATCATCAATTTTATGTTATCATCATAAAAATCACTATAACAATATTTTCCTAAATATACTGGGTTCGATTAAGTTTGTAACCATGTAACAAATTGGCAGGAATATTTATTCAAATGCATATGGATAAAATCTGTAATATAAAATTAAGTGCACATAACAGCACACTTCCACATTACACAAAAGAATATAAAAATCTTACATAGAACTATTACACCTTAACTGAGTTAGTTACCATACATAACAGAATCCTAACAAAATATTCACCTAAGTGGATCGGGATTGATCGAGGGAGCTAATAGCACAGCTTGCATTCATCCACATTACATAATAACAACCCATACTAACCTAACACACATTGGTTCTCATCCGACGAATAACATTTCTCATTCGCGCTTGAACAATAACATGGCTCCCCCCATCACTGGCCTCATACGTGCTCATTTTAAAAATCCCCGACCGATTAAAATGTTATCAGAAAATGTGGGTGACCATTAATGAGTAAATGCTTCACTACACTAAAAAATCAGACTACAAAGTTGGTAAATTATTAAAATGCCAATAATGCAGTTAGGAAAAAAATATACAGCAATTAACATTCCTTTTTGTTCTGACAAATGAACAGAATATGAAAAATGTGACATCTAACCAACCTAAATATGGTGAGAGAAATCATGCCTCTTTTTTTTATTCCGAATAATCGCTTCGACATCTGGTTCAGTATTACATGTTTTTAAATCTCAAAATTGGATCAACATCAAGCCGACTCCTGTGCCTGTTCTTCGTGTAACAATTTCCCGAGAACGTTTGTTTACAAAAGTTTATGGAATAAAAGGGAACGAGATGCTTAAAAGCTTTTTCAACAACCTTCTTATAACCAGAAACAAAATTCACCCAGAATTGGTCCAATCTGCATTCTTTGAAATCACAAGATACGTCAACAGCTTCACCTGTAAAGTAGTTTGTCACCGACCTTACCAAACCGCGCACATCAGAAAAACGTGAAGTATTCATTCATCCATCCAGCATTTGCCGAAACAGTAAAGGTGTTGAGACACAAGCAATATGGCAGACTCTACTTATGACCATGGTGTCCATAGCGATTCTTGCCCTGTTGACCAGGTTGAGCCTGCTATTGGAAACATCCACAGTGAGTTGAGTTGAGGTCTTGTGTCTTGGCCAGTTACTGATCTATGGCCCTAACCAGCTGTGTTACTACTCTATCTTCTTCTTCTTCATCTTATATGTCTGCTTCTGCCATTAACGTCGCATGAAATTTCAGACATCGGTTCAGAGCAAGATGAGAGGCCTGGGTAGCTGTCATGTTACGTTTCCTCAGTAAGTCTTTGACCCCCATCTATCTACTTTTTCCTTGGTCTACCCCACACCCTATATCCAGATATTTTAGACCAGCATCCATGTGCTGCTGGTTGCTCTCAATTCATTCTCTCTGATTTTCCATGTAGTCCAGGTAGTTCCCAACTTTTGCCGGATTATTTCATTTCGCACTTGATCCCTTCTTGTCTTGTTTATTATTTTCCTTAAACTTTTCATCCCGCAAGTTATCTTTCTGCCGTGGTATTTGGTGAATCCATCACAGTCATTATAACTAAGTTACTGATATATATATTTGTACAAACCAATGTTAAAATCTTTCATATGGCGCACATTAACAACAGCACTTAACGTTTTCTGTATAAATGTCTTTCATTTGTCTGTATTTACAGAGCTCTATAGACATTGCACGATTGTGACTATCCGATAAATGCATTTGATGCCCTCTTACCATCTAGAAGGGGCACGGAGACTCGACACTGACACTATTATTTTCTTAAAAATCTATTTAAAACAATTATACAAGAATACAAACGGCAATAAAAAACAGAAAATTTATCATTCCTTCATAATTGTTACATGTTCTCATTTTTATGTAAGTTGGTAAAGATTGGTTGATTTAGATGCTGCCCTCACACGCGATATCTTGCGTGCAGTTAATGTCATTGAGTTCTCTGAGGTTGGATTCCCCAGGTCTATACTAAATATTTGTTAAAGTACACGATGTTTTTCAAATATTCTGCCAGTTTTATTTTACTTAATAAGCTTGAAGAAAGTTGCTCTGGGGATAAAGTTTAGGAGTATTTCATACTAAAATAATTCTGGCAGATGTCACCTGATTTTTAGCTTCAATATTCCATTTATCATCATGATCGTCGTATTTAATACTGTTATTGTTTCTAACGTTATTGCTCACGCTGTTATTATTAAGATAAATCAGAGTTGGACCTGTATGCTTTGATTCATATAGTTTTTTTTAATGACATTATTTGCCAGTATGAAATATTTTCTTAGAGTTTTGTTTATTTTTGACCAATTTTGTTTCATTTTTTGTTCTTCTTTTCATTTTGAACCTCTTTGTATATCTGACAGTCGGGCACTTATTACTGATTACTTATTATATTATTGATATGAAGCAGTCACGTGGGTATGAAAACAGAAACTGTCAGTTACAAAATGACTACTGGATACACAGAATATTTCTTATCCAGAACTGTACGAGAGAAAATAAATTATTCTAAAATAAATATGATTTATTTATTCCCTGTAACAGCATGTAAGAGGACATCCACTGTCTGATACGGGCCACGGAGATTCTAACAGCTTCACTACAGACAACGATGAACCAGAAGCTGGACAAATGCCTGATTACACAGACGCCGTGGGTGTCGTCTTAGATGAGGAGCCGATATTCAGTCTGGCCGTAGATGTGATTATCAGATTTACTAGATAAATACATTCTGTGATTGATGACAGTGACAGCTGTAGTAGTTCGTTTCTGATTCATTGATATAGATTTTGCTCGTGTTCATTTTCAAATCATATTTTTTCTGTCTGTCTGTGTTTGTCTGTCCATGTGTTAATCTGTATATATGTTAGCCAACATAAAACTCTAGGTCTTATAATTGACCAGCACCTAATGTGGAGCTCACACGTACAAAGGTTGATTAAACTCATAACCGAAAAAAAATTACCAGTTAACCAAAATTAACCTGTTTGTCAACCAACACACAATGAAGACACGATATACATTTCAAACAGATTTAGACTACTCTTTTAGCACAGACCACAGATCGGCGCAAACAACAGATGAATACTTAGATTAACACAGAAAACAAATCAGCACTTAGATCCGCATAAGCCACACATCAGCACTTAGATCAACACTGAACCACAGATCAGCACTTAGATCAGCAAAGAACCACATATTAGCACTTAGATCAGCGTAGACCACACATCAGCACTTAGATCAGCAAAGAACCCCATATTAGCACTTATATCACCATAGACCACACATCAGCACTTAGATCAACACTGAACCACAGATCAGCACTTAGATCAGCACAGAACCACATATTATCACTTATATCAGCATAGACCACACATCAGCACTTAGATCAGCAAAGAACCCCATATTAGCACTTAGATCAGCATAGACCACAGATCAGCACTTAAAATAGATCAGTACAAACCACTGGTTCACATTAAAAACAGCTCAGCACACACCACTGATCAGCAAAAACAGCTCAGAATTATTCCTCTTATAGTTAGATTTATTTTCAACAAAGTCACATCAGCCCACAAAACTCTGTAGCAGAATGCTTCGCCCTGTTTGTGGCGACTGTTTAAATCAAATCTAAGACTTTGTTAACGTCTGAACTGTTGTCTTCTCCCAAAATCTGGGCTTGAGCTCTATAATAACTTCCTTGTTTGTTTAGGACGGGTGATTACCCACAGGTCTTGCTGTCGCCGCCCCTGAAATTTTGTGTATACCTGCTAGGACTCTCGCCAGGTCCGTGCGTTTTGTGAGCACGTGGGGACCGAAGCTTGACTATGAGTGAGTTATGTGTGAGACAAGAAACTGACAGGAATACTTGTACCTGATGGACGTAAAAATGTGATTGTCTTGTTAACTAAAAATGGAGTCTGTTAATAGCTTGAACATAGAAGGGTAGATTGTCATGGATGGACGAATCCTGTATTGTTTGGACGAATCTTGCCATCAGCGCTTGTTAGTAATGTCAAGAACTGTATGTCTGAGTTCAAGCCGAGGATATGAAGATGTTACATAGCTTGCCTCACTTCCACTATTTCGCCATCATCATCCTGTGGCATTTATTAAACGCTGTGTGTTCTTATAGTGTTGGACTGATTGCGATTACTGAACTCAGGACTTGAACCCCTGCCTGCTCTACTTGCTGTTGTTGTGTACACGTGAAGTGCTTGAAGTATTAGGTCACTGCTACATTATTCTGCTGTTCACCTTTTGAAGTACTCTTCTGTCTCATCTAAAACTAAGGCTCGTACAGCTGTGAAGCATGATATTCACCTCATCCGACAAATTGCTAATTAACAGCTGCTCAGTAGAAACACTATTAAAATTATTTCAGCTGACAAAAAGAAGGCAGTGTGTGCCAATAAGTAGGCCTCCGGGATTAGCTTACTGGCACATGGACAAGTGTGCATGTCGTCTGCGCATGAACACGTGACCACTGCACGGATTATTTACTACAAAGTGATTTATCCTTTCAACCGTCCGGCTAGGTCCGTCGGTAAAGAGTGAGTCTATTAATATCGGGTGCATAGGTTCGATCCCCACGTTTGGGAAATTTTTTTACGTTTGGTGAATTTGTTTATTCAGAAAATACTGTATGTACCTTTACTCTCCGTCAAAGGCTTGATGGGCAATGCGAACCCCGGATGATAATTTTAAAAAAAACAGGCGCCGTAAGCGAACTAGTGAGTTCAATGCCACCGACAGCGAATCTGGACAAGTAAAGTCCGCTGATCTGCCCGCAATGGTATTGGCATGGGGTCAAGGACCGTGGGGCATGCGCAGTTTCAATGTAGGTCAAACACGAGAGCCAACAAATCTAGGGTGCTTTTGTACGGTTCTGTGTTAATAAGCTCAGCCAAAAATAATGAGACCAGCATCATCATCATCATCATCTTGTGACATCTCCACAGGGTAGGATGGCTTCCCACAACAGATCCAGTGTCTTTAGTTCGTAGAGTAAGTGTAGCATAGCCTTGTAAGTAATGTTTATAGTTGTTATTATTATTAGTATTATTAGGGATATAATCGTGAATATAGTTAAGAAGGTATTGGGGGCAGGATAGTGGATCAAACGGCGACAGATAAGTGGATAGTTAGAGGGGCGAAGAGCGGATACTTGGTAATTCAAAGCCCTGATCAAAGGTAAACCGAGGAGACATGGCTACGCCGAGAGATCGTAAGTTAGTCCAGTACTAACAACGCAATGACTCGAAAACCACCCACGCACACCTGCAGTAGTCGGGAGGGAACAATAGACATCTGACACTGACTGAGGAAGTTAGAGCGACAAAGGATGACCCAATGACCCAGTGACCCGATAACCCAATGACCAATACAACAATTGGAGGCGTGGTCTTTTGGTCAGAACTTACGAATATAAGGCAGGAAGAGAGAGATTCTGGGAGAGGAGATTAGGATTCAGATTCAGGTAGAGAGAGGTTCTGATAGAGGAGGACCAAAAGGTCCTAAACAAGTAGTCTAGTAGAAGAACAGAAAAGATAGAGAAGTAGCGTTAGACTGAACCAATGTATTAAGAGGTTGTGCAGTAATTGTTACATTGAAACTTCGAGCACCGAGCTTTTGTATTAAAGTATGAAGTATTGAAATATTGTGAAGCTGAGAACGCTGCTTAAATACTGCATTTAGAATATTCGTAAAGATGAGAGAATACAACGATGAAAAATACGAAATGTATTCCAAGTGATGTTATCAATTTTATGGCTTAGATATATTAGTCAAAATAAAAGTTATTCAGTGAACCTTTCATCGGACTTCTGTGGTCCAGCGAATGATGTAATATGTTGTGCAATATCAATTTGCGAGGTGATGATTAAAGAGAAACTTCTTGAATAATATGACAGTACAAAGAACATATTCTTCAATAACATAATAAAAAAACAATACACTGTGTCTGACGAGCTAGATTACTGTACATCTCATGATGTCAACACTTCCATACTTTTTTATTTTGCTTGATCTTATCCGAAGGTGGATGGAGAGGAGGGTGAAAGCACAGCCCCGATGTATCTCTCATCGGTCCAGAGTTAACAGCTTTATGTCTGGAGAATCATAAGCGAGCAGGACTTGATAAAAAAGCTGTGTAAAACTTGACTGGTGCAAGATTACAAGGTGTTAACTGTGAGGATATTGGAAAAATTGATAATAGATCAAAATAATCATCTTGTTATGTACACCTGTACTTGGAGGAATGACTCTGTCTCCCTACTCTGTCTCTCTACTCTGTCTCCTTACTCTGTCTCCTTATTCTATCTCCTTACTCTGTCTCCCTACTCTGTCTCCTTACTCTGTCTCCTTACTCTGTCTCCATACTCTGTCTCCCTACTCTGTCTCTCTACTCTGTCTCCTTACTCTGTCTCCTTATTCTATCTCCTTACTCTGTCTCCCTACTCTGTCTCCTTACTCTGTCTCCTTACTCTGTCTCCATACTCTGTCTCCCTACTCTGTCTCCGTACTCTGTCTCCTTACTCTGTCTCCATACTCTGTCTCCCTACTCTGTCTCCGTACTCTGTCTCCCTACTCTGTCTCCCTACTCTGTCTCCTTACTCTGTCTCCCTACTCTGTGTCCCTACTCTGTCTCCTTACTCTATCTCCTTACTCTGTCTGCTTACTCTGTCTCCTTACTCTGTCTCCCTACTCTGTCTCCATACTCTGTCTCCTTACTCTGTCTCCCTACTTTGTCTCCCTACTGTCTCCCTTCTCTGTCTCCTTACTCTGTCTCCTTACTCTGTCTCCCTAATCTGTCTCCTTTCTCCTTCATGACCTAACCAGTCCATGTTCCCCTTCCTTGGCCTGTTGTATGCTTAATGAGATGAATACTGCTATAGCATTTCACACTTAACTCACATTTCAAACATAACATGTACAATATGAACCAACAAGTCTGTAATCAAGTAATGAATGATATAATCACACAACTAAACCTAAGCAACAACATAACCAAATAGTAATGACAACCAGCATAACCACCATAAAACATTAATCAAAGTTCAGAAACTCAGACTCCGGCTTCACTGCATTCGGGTCAACCCCATATATGCCCCGCCGTATGCCTCAGCCTCCAAGAGTATGTTTGCTGACAGCTCCTGTCAGATGTTGATTGTTTACGATGCGTTTTTTGTCACACAGTTCGGATTTCCTGATAGCACCTTTAATCTGTCCTAGCTCCAGCAGTCTTTTCACAGTTACATTGTTCTTAAATTCCTGCTCTTCATTCTCCCGCAGTCTTTCCAGTACAGTCTTAGCAATGCCCCCCTTGTCCATTGTCAGTCTGCCATTTATTTTAGCCTGTCCAGCAAGTCTGTCTGCCACATCATTGCTATGTACTCCTGCATGCCCTGGACAGTAAAGCCACGTTAGGCTTGTCACAGCTGACTGGCTTAACAGATGAACTCATTCTTTGCGAAACAAATTCTTCTCAATCTCATAAGCATACTCTGTGAATCTGTCACAGTGACACGGTTAACCACAGCATGAGCAACTAACCATTCCATTGCCGCTGACACAACCTCAGTTTCTATTCGCATGTTTGATGTGTGACTTCAAAGGCTCTCGAACTATGTGCCACTACTCTTCCATTTTAGTAAACAGCAAAACCTCAACCACTTTTGCGTTCTGAGTCACTGAGCCATCTTGTATATGTTACCATGTTATAAGACCCACAGCGATGCTGGATGAGATCTGGAACTCAAAGTTTAACTGCCTCCTATGCCCAGTCTCTACATTCACGGTCCTTCTGTATAATAACATTTGCTAGCTGAGGTCGGTCCTGTACCCGTAACTACTCATCACTTTTAGGCACCTCATCTAGATTGCAAACTGACTCTATACTCTCCTCCGCCTCAGCCATCCAGGATCTGCGTTTTCTTTCTGTCAACCCAAGATCTTTACAGAGAGGATGATCCTTCATGCCAGCGAAACTGGTGTATGCATATACCTGGGCATGCTTGTGTTTAGATCTCACACTCAGCATATCAAGGATAAAGCTCATGTTCGCCACTGCAGTATCCCTAGTGCAACATAAGACCACTCTCATTGCCTCGTTCTATACACGCTCTCTTTTATTCAGCTGTACATTGGACAGGGTGAGCAGGCCAAGACCATACTCCAATGGTAGCAGTACCAGCGCATGCATCAGCAAGATGAGAGTGCGCTGTGGCACATTAATCAATGATATGGAAAAGCAAATGATAAACGAATCAGTGAGGATGAATGTTCAATACAATAATAAGTCAGGCCTGATAATATGTAATAATGAACATTCAACCGGCCTGAACATCACAATGATGAACTCAATGGACATATATCCCAGAAAACTCAATGGGACCTTTACATAAGGTCTCCACAAAAATATGTATGCAAATTAGACTAAGTGGCAGGAAATCCGAACTATGTGGCAGAAAACGCATCGTAAACAACCAACATTTGATAGGAACTATCAGCAAACATATTCTTGGATGGACGCTGCAGCATACGGCGTGGGCATATATGGGGTTGTCCAGAAATAAGGTGAAGCCTGAGTCTAAATTCTGAACTCTGAACTTGACACTACATTTTCCAGTAATTCCTTAAAGCACTTCAGTATAGTTCACCAAAATGAGACATGAAAATCTCGCAGCCATAGCTGCACATGGGATTATTTGTGTGAGTGAATATCATATTCATAACGTGCATAAAATCATTCTGTATAAAACATGTAATAATAAATATGACTAGAAAACCATAATAATCAATGTGCATTGCGATGAGCACATATCATGCATATAGTAATAATCAAAGTATGAATGACGCTCAAGATGAATTTCAGCATGCTCAATATGTGATTAATTACAAGTAAAATACAGATATTACTACAATATTAAACAATTAGCAGAACTTCAACTAAAATACAAATTTACATCACAACATACATTACATACAAACTTATATCAAAACTACTTCAGAATTACACAAAACGTGCACCACGTGAGGTGGGCACGGGCAGAAATCATTGCTAGACAATCAGTCATCCAAATCATGTAATACAACATAATTTTACAGCCAAAAATCTTCGTGCACCACGAAAACAAAACCTAACTCGGCCATGTGCAAACTTAGCGGGTGCTAAATCTACAGCTGGGGATGAAATTGGGAAGGGATAGGGCTACAACCCGCTGAAACCCAAGACTCCATGGCCTAATGTACTACCGTACTGAGTGGCCAGGTTCAAACTCATATCTAATCGTCAACCCAGAATTTCCTCCTCCAAGGATACAGTATGCCAATTTATATTCAGTCATACAATCTCCTGACATACAATACACATTACCAAGTCAACCAATTAAATCAATCATCATTTTATTATCCACAGTACATACACCATATCAACGCCACAACAGACATTGCATACGCAGGACATCAACATTTATCATCATGAATGTAATAAGCATGACATCAATATATTTTATAATTCATAGGTATCAACTGAAATCATATGGGCCCAATTGGCATGGACACTTTTTGGCCTCATGAAGCGATACACACGTCCTTCTAAATTGTGCCCTTGCATTTATTAATATGCCATCTACTGCGCTCTTATGAAACTCGTATCGCCCCTTGTGCCAATGCACTGAAATATCACACTTATCACCCCTTGTGCCAATGCACTGAATTATCACACATAGTTCCCCCTTGTGCCAATGTTTTTCTGTCATTGTTAAGGGAGGCCAAATTAACAGGCATAAAATCACTTGATGAGGTTGAAAGACTCGCCGAAGACAGGAAAAACTGGCGAACTACTTTGCGAGGCCTATGTGACCTTTAACGGCCCGGGAAGGATATAAGATATAAGATAATAAATAATAACAGATTTTGAGTAACTTCACTACGACATGACTTTCCTATTTATGGCCGGTCGTAAAATGACACAGAAGAATCACACAAATGATCAACAATATGAAGATCAATACTCAGAATTGTTCTGAAGACAAACTCGTACAGATCAATTACACTGCAATTTGAAGATCCAAGATTCATTCACTGAGAAAGTCCAGTCTCGAACATACAATGTTTAACGATGCGCTCCTGATGATGATCGATTCCAACTAACCATGAACATGAAATATCTAATGTGACATCTCTAGGTAACAAGATGATGAACATACTTTCAGACGGCTTAAAGTAGCCACAAGAGTTGAATAAATAATACATTTCACTAACACAGAACTCATCCTGATCTACCACACTCCAGTAACACTTCATGACAGAAAAATCCTACAGTCACATCTCTAACTCACACGCGTCAGATCTCTATGACAACAGAATATGACCGAATGTTAGAACTTTCCAGACGTTCTCAGCTTTAACAGGGGAAACTATTCAATTAAACACTTACAGTCAAGGGGAATTAATCCTAACTTCCAGATCTGTAAATGTTTTACTTAGTTACATCCCTTCGACCAGCAAAATAATGCATCATGAATTGTGAGAGCTTCTGTGACTACAAACTGGTATTTTCTGTGTAATGATGTCGGGGTTACAGATTTACGATTGAAAGCATTAAATATCAGTGGGGAGGGGTGGATTATAAGGAGCTACGGAACTTGCTGGGATCTCTCGCCAACTCCCTCCCACCCAGTTCAAGGCTATAGTAAACATAACATTTGATTATTATGGTTTTCTAGTCATATATCTTATTACATGTTTTATACAGAATGATTATATCCACAGTATTAAAAGGCTATTCATTCACACAGATTATCCCATGTACAGCTATGACAGCGAGATTGTCATGTCTGATTGTGGTGAAATATACTAAATTGTGTTACGGTATTACTAGAAGACTTAGTGTAATGTGCATACTTCCTCTTGCGAGGTCTTATGTTAAGGGCCCATGCGTTTTCTAGGATATATGTCCACTGAGTTCATCATTGTGATGATTGAATTTCATTTTCATTACTGCATATTATCAGTTGCATATACTGTATATTATTTTCATCCTCATTGATAAGTTTACCATTGCTTTTCCATATCATTTGATCAATGTTTTCTTGTCGTTATGTTGGGTTTTATCACCAGTTGGTTATGTTTGGTTTCATCACCAGTTGGTTATGTTGGGTTTATCACCAGTTGGTTATGTTGGGTTTTATCACCAGTTGGTTATGTTTGGTTTCATCACCAGTTGGTTATGTTGGGTTTATCACCAGTTGGTTATGTTGGGTTTTATCACCAGTTGGTTATGTTGGGTTTTATCACCAGTTGGTTATGTTGGGTTTATCACCAGTTGGTTATGTTGTGTTTTATCACCAGTTGGTTATGTTGTGTTTCATAACCAGTTGGTTATGTTGGGTTATATCACCAGTTGGTTATGTTTTCTTTTATAACCAATTGGGTATATTTGATTTTAACACCAGTTGGTTATGTTGGGATTCATCAACCGTTGGTTATGTTGGGTTTCATCACCAATTGGTTATGTTGGGTTTCATCACCAGTTGGTTATGTTGAGTTTCATCATCATTTGGTTATGTAGGGATTCATCACCAGTTGGTTATGTTGGGTTTCGTCATCAGTTGCTTATGTTGGGTTTTATCACCTGTTAGTTATGTTGAGTTTCACCACCAGTTGGTTATGTTGGATTTCATCACCAGTTGGTTATGTTGGGTTTCATCACCAGCTGGTTATGTTGGATTTCATCACCAGTTGGTTATGTTTGATTTCATCACCAGTTGGTTGTGTTGGGTTTCATCACCAGTTGGTTATGTTGCGTTTTATCACCTTTTGTTTATGTTGGGTTTTATCACCAGTTGGTTATGTTGGGTTTAAAGTCACCACATTTTTACGTCCATCAAATATTCTTGTCAATTTATCGTCTCACAGACAACTCACTCGTAGTCAAGTCTCGATCACCAGATACTCACAAAACGCACGGACCTGGTGAAAGTCATGGCTTAGCTACTTGCTTAATTACAGCAGGTATATACAAACACACAGGGGCGGCGACAGCAAGACCTGTGGGGAATCACCCTTACTAAACACTGTTACAGTAAACAAGGAGGTAATCACCCGTCCTAAACACTGTTACAGTAAACAAGGAGGTAATCACCCGTCCTAAACACTGTTACAGTAAACAAGGAGGTAATCACCCGTCCTAAGCACTGTTACAGTAAACAAGGAAGTTATTATAGATCTCAAGCCAAGGTTTTGGGAGAAGACAAATGTTTAGACGTTAACAAAGTTTTAGATTTGATTTAAACAGTCGCCACAAACAGGGCAAAGGATTCTGGTACGGAATTTTGTGAACTGATGTGACTTTGTTGAAAATAAATCTAACTATAAGAGGAAGAATTCGGAACTGTTTGTACTGGTAAGTGGTGTGTGCTGAGCTGTTTGTGCTGATTAGTTGTTTGTGCTGAGCTGTTTATGCTGGTAAGTGGTGTGTGCTGAGCTGTTTGTGCTGATTAGTTGTTTGTGCTGAGCTGTTTATGCTGGTAAGTGGTGTGTGCTGAGCTGTTTGTGCTGATTAGTTGTTTGTGCTGAGCTGTTTATGCTGGTAAGTGGTGTGTGCTGAGCTGTTTGTGCTGATCAGTTGTTTGTGGTGATATGTTTGTGTTGATCAGTGGTGTGTGCTGAGCTGTTTGTAGTTCTTCTTCTTCTTCTTCTTCTTTTTCTTCTTCTTCTTCTTCTTATTCTTTTTCCTCTGCCTTCGAGGTTGTTGGTCACATCAGATCTTGATCCCTGGTGACATACCAAAGCCCGCAGTATAGGAGCCCCAAAGCTTTTGTCCCACGCGTGTGTCTTCTGGCCATGTCTCACGCCTCAGTTCTGCATGGTTTCGGCAATCTTGAAGGATATGTTCTGGAGTCTGGACTCCACTGCCACATAGACACACGTCTGTGTGAGACATTTTCTGTGGTCTGTGCTAATCTAAGAGCTAATCTGTGATCTGTGCTAATCTAAGTGTTAATCTGTGATCTGTCCTAATCTAAGTGCTGATGTGTGATCTGTGCTAATCTAAGTGCTGATCTGTGATCTGTGCTGCTCTGTGATCTGTGCTGATCAGTAGTCTGTGCTAATATAAGTGTTAATCTGTGATATGTCCTAATCTAAGTGGAGATGTGTGATCTGTGCTAATCTAAGTGCTGATCTGTGATCTGTGCTAATCTAAGTGTTGATCTGTGATCTGTGCTAATCTAAGTGCTGATCTGTGATCAGTGTTAATCTAAGTGCTGATCTGTGATCTGTGCTGCTCTGTGATCTGTGCTGATCAGTAGTCTGTGCTAATATAAGTGTTAATCTGTGATATGTCCTAATCTAAGTGGAGATGTGTGATCTGTGCTAATCTAAGTGCTGATCTGTGATCTGTGCTAATCTAAGTGTTGATCTGTGATCTGTGCTAATCTAAGTGCTGATCTGTGATCAGTGTTAATCTAAGTGCTGATCTGTGATCTGTGCTGCTCTGTGATCTGTGCTGATCAGTAGTCTGTGCTAATATAAGTGTTAATCTGTGATATGTGCTAATCTAACTACTGATCTATGATCTGTGCTGATCTGTGATCTGTGCTGGTCTGTGATCTTTGCTGATATGTAGTCTGTGCTAATCTAAGTGCTGATTTAAGTGCTGATCTGTGATGGACGCCCGTCCGTAATGACATGTTCTGTTCGTTGTTTGACACAAGTAAAGTCCTAGTACGGCACACACAAAGCAACCATCCCAGATCATGGAAACATAGTCTAAATGTGTTTGTATTTGTAATGTACAGCGTGTCTTCATTGTGTGTTGGCTGACAAACAGCTTAATTTTGGTTAGCCAGTATTTTTGTTAATACTATGAGTTTTATAAGACTTTTTATGTGTGAGTTCCAGGTTAGTTTTTTGTTAATTATAAGACCTAGAGTTTTATGGTGGCTAACATATATACAGATTAACATATAGACAGTAAAGTAGTATACTGCTTGCCAGTGTGCTACACAGCAACACTAAGCAGTAACTGGTAAAGAAGTACTTCGTGATTGTGAGATTTGCTGAACCAGGTAGCAACTGGATTAATGTGTTATTCCATCTCAACTGATTAAATCTCAGAAAATGTAATGTGTAAATAAGAACAGACACATTTCAACAGTTTGAGAACCACTGGACACCCAATTTGATAACAGGAAAAACACATGTTTATTATGGAGAGAATGGGTGGTGATAAGTGAATTAAGAGCATTAAACAAGTGAACGGGCAGCTCCACTCCCCAGGCAAGAGCTTCGTTTGCCGTATATGGAGGGAGTGTATCCCTCTCACTAACAAATAGATCAACAAAACATTCAACATGATATAACAAAGACTTCACTTACAGTCTCAGTGAAAGTTTCCATGGAAACAAGAAAAACATCACATCACAAAATATCGGGCTTTACAAGTCCTACTAAAACTCAAAAGAGAACTATTTCACATTCTTAAGTTTACATCTCTACGCTAGACAAATGTAGCAACATCAAAAACGCTACACGGATCCATAGAAATACTAGCTCATCGATCACATCATTCTACTGCTATCACAACCTCAGCTAACAACTTTTAAATTCATCTTTAATCATCTTCAATGATAAAAGCTCTCTTAATCACAATCACATAATAATCTCTCGTAATGAACTCCGTAACCTAAATCTTCAGTGCTTAAATATGATCTATAAATTCTATTTTCCTTTTTTCGTGAACATTCCTTCACCAGAAAGCCTAATCTTCATAAAATCGCCTGTTTATAGACCAAGGACTAGTTTCTTAAAAACAACCTAAATTTAGCTAGCTATAAAGACAATGTCCAGAGAAAGTTCAATAAAAGTCATCAAAATCTCGGGATGTCAACGTCCAAAAATGGCCTTCAGTGAAATACTAACTGGACATTCCGAACTTAACTTTCATAAAACATGTCAGGATAAAGTTCATGATTTTCAATGATTTTTTCAAGTTCCTAGTTTGAACTTCCTTTGACCTGTCTACGATAATATTACCACGGGGCTATAATCAAACTGTCAAGAATACTAGATTTATCATGGATTATATCCCTTAGATAGAATTCTGTCACAACAGACAGAAAGAAATATGATACGAAAATAAACACAAGAGCAAAATCCAGATCAATGAATCAAAAACGAACTATTACAGCTGTCACAGTCATCATTCATAAAATGTCTTCCTGTAGTAAGTGAGGGTGAGTTAGGCACATTTAGGCCCAGAAGGTACCTCGGCACCTCAGGTAAGAAGAAAGCCAGGTCCTTCATGTAATCAGGCATTTGTCCAGCTTCTGGTTCATCGTTGTCTGTAGTGAAACTGTTAGAATCTCCGTAGCTCGTATCAGACAGTGGATGTCCTCTTACATGCTGTTACAGGGAATATATAAATCATATTTTAGAATGGTTTATTTTCTCTCGCACAGTTCTGCATAAGAAATATTGTAAAAGAAAGTGAGAAACATTATACAGAGAAATGTAGCTGATGTTCCCATGTGGGCTTTAGAGTGTCAACATAAGACAGCAATATCAAAATTAAAAACCAAAGTTTGCACCATGAAAAACAAACGCCAAGTTGTTCTAATAATATTGATTATGAAAATCAATCACTAGATGTGCAAGTTGATTCTCTGGAAGCATCTAACAAAAGCGTGCTAAAATAAAACACTCTTTCAAATAGGACAAAAAAATGCTTTCATTACTTTCTGAGACTTTCACATTATATTTCTTTTACTTTTGTCAGTTTTTCTACGGTTTATCGTATGGCCATTTTCGTAAGTTTTTCTAAATAAAGTGCAAGCTTTGGCCAAGCCTTCTGAAGACAAGCTCTATATTCATGAAACATATGTTTCTATCTTGTGTAAAATTCTTGGTTTTTTCTGTCAGGACTATTATTAAAAACCCAGTTTGGACATTCTGTAGTTCATGGTCTAGTAAACAACGGCTACTTCTCAGATTATCTTCGCTTTTCCTTGGAACAGACGCCAGGAATCCGGTACACACGTTGTAATTGAAAGCTTCTCTTTTCATACCCACGTGACTGCTTCATATTAACAATGTGTTCAATAATAAGTGCCCGACTGTAAGATATACAAACAAGTTCAAACTGAAAGAAGAACAAGAAATGAAATAAAATTGGTCAAAAATAGAAATCTAAGAAAAGATATCATACTAGCAAACAATATTTAACAAAAACAATGTGAATCAAAGCATACAAGTCCAAATCTGATTTATCTTAATAATAATAGCGTGAACAATAACATTAGAAACAATAACAATAATAAATACGATGATCAAGATAATATATGGAACATTGAACTTAAAGATAATGCGACAAGTGCCAGAATTATTTTAGTATGAAATGCTCCTAAACTTTATCCCCAGAGCAATTTTTTTCAAGCTTCTTAAGTAAAATAAAACTCTCAGAATATTTGAAAAACATCGTGAACTTGAAACAAACATTTAGTATAGACCTGGGGAGTCCAACCTCAAAGACCTCAAGGGAAGTAACTGTATGCAAGAAATCGTGTGAGAAGGCAGCATCTAAATCAACTAATCTTCACCAACTTACATAAAAATGAGAAAATGTAACAATTATGAAGGAATGGTAAATTTTCTGTGTTTTATTAGCATATCTGTTCTTTAATATTTACTTTTAAATATGCTGTGAAGAACAAAATGGTACTGGATTTCATATAAATTATATTTTCTCTTATTTTCGTTTCTGTTGCAAACTGAAACTGAAACTAGGGAAAATATAAATAACTTCCGTTACTCTCTTCACAGTAACATCAAGCAGACACAAGGACAGGCAAGGTCAAATAAACAGGCTAACCCAAAATGCTAGCAAAATAAGACTAAAGATAAAAACATAGCAAAGCCAAAGTTAATGAATCAAAATGTGAACAAAAGGCAATGCACTGAGAGTAGATAACAGGTTAGTTAGAGGAGGTCAAGGGGAGAGAACTGATATTTTCATAATATCTTCGTGGGCGGCTAGTTGGCAGGCACTGAGATATATTCGGTCTAACTTGTTAGAAAGTAACCAGACTCTTGTCAACTTATGTTCTGATTCTGTTTTTTTTTTTTTTACATTTTTAACATGTTGTTATATCACTTAGAAATTTTTGAATACTGTGACAAAAAATATGGAAACAAAAATTCACCATCCACAATCTGGGTGTGTCAAGAAGAACACCACAAGGCGAAGAAAATGAGGTCGACTTCGGAAAAGCTCTAAAGACGACATGGTTAAGAGAGGCCAAATTAGTGGGTATAAAATCCCTTGATGAGGTTGAAAAGCTCGCCAAAAAGAGGAGAACTTGGCGAACAACCATGTGAGCCCTACGTGACGTTTAACGGAACGGGAAGGATGTAAGATGTAAGAAGATGTAATATCTGGGTTAATTTCTCGTTTTGTTTAATACAAAAAGCTCTATAAATGTGATATAGCATAGTCCCTTGTAACTAGAATTATGAATATAATTATGAATATATTTTAGTTACAATAGTTAACATCAAATAAGAACACAAGAGTTAGGTAGGAAACTTAGAGCAAGGGAGAAAACCAGTCCTAACTACACTAGTGATAGACCATTACGACTGGATGCTGACAAAGTTAAATAGAAGAAACAGACGAATAGAAAAGACAGACAAGATGACGTCGAGATAGAGACATGCTAAAAGAGAAACGCTCATTAGTAAAATAGTCCGACGTGGCCATCCGACAAGTGAAATAGCAGGTGATGACAAATAGTCGGCAGACAAAACTCTAAGAAAAGGATGACAGGAAGATAAGCGCAGAAGACCCAAAACGCTCGGGAACAACTTGCCAGAGGCGATAAACGGGCCAGTGACGCTAGACGTATTTAAGAAAATCCGACAGTCTTGCTGGAGACGGTTAGTCTGTGAACTGAACACGAGGAATAAGGAAATGGACGAACGCTCAGACAAGGACAGGTAGAAAGTGCCGCAGGCAAAGGGCTGGACATTCGACAACACTAACTTGACAGGTTATGACTCAAGAATCAATTAGGACACACATAGAAACCAGTGGAGATATAAGGGCGTAGCAGAAATACCGATTGGTTAGTCCATCAAGTTTGACCTGAAGATAAAAAGAGGGACCGCGGAGGACGCACAAATAGGAGGATACGAAAGCAGAGGATGCAAAGATCTAGAGGAGGTTCAGCAAAATTAACGTACCTTGTGAGTCTACGAAAAACGTACACAGCGTACAAGGTAAGCTACCTTTGATTATACTTAATCGTTTTTTTAATCTCGAAATGGCCATCAACAGCGCTACACCCTTTCCAGCCAGTCAAATGGAGACCGACGTTACAATTAGCCCAGAGGTGGATCTGGAGCAGGGAGAACTCCATAAGCAGGGAACCCTGATACTAACTGTATCCGGACAGGAACTGTCCAGAATGACATACAACTTAATGTCCAGCGTGATCGCTGGGCCGTTTGGAGTAGGACCTGGAGGCATTTCCGAACTATACCGGTTCGAAGATAAAACAAAGTGGTATGCCAATCTAACGGCGGCGGCCCATATAATACATTATCCGCGGCTCCACGGACGGGTCTTCGAGACAGACAGTCCGAAAATAAAGATCCAGTGTGAGCACCTGGACAAAGAAAAGGCGAAGGGTACCCTACATTGGGTACCTACCACCCTGAAGCCCGAAGCGGTAAAGAGGGTGCTAGAACAGGTGACAGGAGATCCGGAAGTGGAAGCATACCCGGTGGAAGCAGCCCGGGATAAATGGAGCTTCACTTTTAGACCGGGGAAAACGATCCCCCCCCCCCCCACTACATCAATGTTAAAATGGGGATAAATAAATGCAAGCCACATAGGTTATGGCTACAGTTGCCAGGGCGGAGAACACCCTGCCCGAGGTGTGGTCTAGACGACCACTGGGCCAGCAAATGCCCACAGAAAAATATTAGAAAACCTCAGATGGAAGGGAAAACACAGATAGAGCAACCACGTGGGCAGGAACAAAAACCCGCCCCGGAGACACCGGAGAAACGGTGGCTAACCTCCGACGGTTTTACCATGGCGGACAAGAGGAAAGGCAAAAGAACCCGGTGTGAGACGCTCAGCCCGGAGCTCACGGCGCCACCAACGCCCGAACCCAGGGTAGAAAAAGGATTTACAGATGAAGAAGAAGAAGAACAAGAGACTGACAGCGGTAGGGGCGACGTCCCTCCCCGGAGCCCGCTGCCCTGGAGGGACAAACAAAACAAGACAGACAACACTGCCAAGCGACAACCAACAGTCACAAGACATCACCTTTCCTGGGCAGACACAGCCTGCGACACCGACGCAACGAACCGCACGAGGCAACCCACGGCCGGGACAAGAAACAAGCAAGACACAAGGTACCAGTAAATAAGATCCTTTTAAACACCACAACACAAATCCAATACTTAGTTCTAACAAAACCGTGTAATATTTTCACCCTTTTTCAATTAGAAATGGACGGAGAAATCAAGGTTTTAACTATTAACATTAGAGGCTTGCGCAGAAAACTACAGCACATAGTCTCTTTAGCACATTCACACAAACCAGACTTCATCCTAATCCAAGAAACAAATATACATACAGACAGGCACGCAGCACAAATCACAACACAGCTAGGCTTCAGACATTCGTGTTTTAGCTTAGCCATTCACGCATCAGGATCGGGGGTAGCAATAATACAGACATCGGATAGGTGGGAGGTACTTAGAACAAACAGGGATAGCAGGGGGAGAGTAGCTATATGTGAAGTTAGGAACAACTCACACACATACACTATAGTGAACATACATGCACCACCAAACCACAGCCACCAGTCAAACTTCTACGAAGACTTAGAATCTCTACTCGGCCACAGATACAGGGGACACAACACTATATTAGCAGGAGATTTTAATGGCGTAACATCAGAGCTAGACATTATAGGAGGTACAACCAGAACCAACACATATGAGAGGCCCCAGCAAAATTTTGTGCAAGACATAGTAGACATACATGATCTAGTAGATACATACAGACACACATACCCTCAGGGCAGAGAGATCACTCATAAAAACGACGAACACAGCAGAGGATATAGGTTGGACAGAATTTACGCACCAAGTACATGCCACATAGCACAAGTCAGACATATCCCTAGTGCATTGGCTTTCACAGACCACACAGCAGTCGTAGCAACAGTTAACACAATACCTACAGCTATACCTCAAAAACGATCACCACACTGGAAATTTAACAACACACTCCTCCAAAACAAAACATTTGTTGAAACCATGACACAACTGATACACACTTTCACGAACAACACACCCACACACAACATCCAACAGCACTGGGAGACTTTAAAACAAGCAATAAGAGACAAAGCACAAAAGCTCTCAACACAGATACACAGAGAAGGACGGAGACAGGAAAAAATACTAGAGGAAGCAATCAAACTAACACGACAGATGGACAAAAACTCATCACATTTACTTACGCTACAAGAAGAACTGGATAAACACAGACAACACAGATTTCAAGGCGCACTTCTAAGAACAAGACTCAATACCATCACACAAGAAATACCCACCAAGCAGTACTTGAGCATAGAGCAAAACATACAACGAAGCAGACAGATAAGAGAAGTAACAGACGACACAGGGAACAG
The DNA here is from genome assembly GCA_009760885.1 of Achatina immaculata. Taxonomy (NCBI): domain Eukaryota; kingdom Metazoa; phylum Mollusca; class Gastropoda; order Stylommatophora; family Achatinidae; genus Lissachatina; species Lissachatina immaculata. The sequence continues at coordinate 38,141,334 of CM019698.1, forward strand.
AGAAACAGACAGTACAAACATAGTTAAAACCATTAGAGAATACTACAAAAAACTGTACACAGAGGAAGAAACTCAAACACACATACAAGACAAATACATGCAGCACACTAAACAACTCACAGACTCGGACAAGCAAGCACTGGACACACCACTAACACTAGACAACCTGACGCAGGCACTACAAGCAATGCAAGAAAACAGGTCACCAGGGCCAGACGGCCTCACAGCAGAATTCTACAAACACTTCTTTGCACTCTTAGGTCCTCTTCTCTTACAAGTCTTCACAGAGGCTTTCCAAAACAAACAACTCCCACCTAGTCTAAACCTATCATACATCACCCTCATACGCAAAGACAGCGCAGACAAAACACAACTCAAAAACTACAGACCCATATCTCTACTAAACGTGGACTACAAGATCCTCACTAAAGCGCTCACAAACAAGCTCAAACCACTGATGCACAAACTCATACACGAAGACCAGCAATGTAGTGTAGAAAACAGAAACATACACCAGCACACACATTTCATACGAGATGTCATATACTACACACACCAGAAGAACTGCCAATCGTCAGTTCTTTCATTAGATCAGGAGAAAGCCTTCGATAGAGTATCACACAAATACCTACACAAGACACTACTCCACTGTAACATAGGAGACTACTTCAGAGAATGGATTCACATTCTCTACTCAAAACCTGAGAGCAAAGTCTTAGTAAACCATACGCTTACAGAGACTTTCAGGCTAACAAGATCAGTGAGACAGGGCTGCCCCCTATCTCCGTTACTGTACATACTCACTCTAGAACCACTTCTAGAGAAAATCAGACAAGACACAACAATCCAGGGTACTTTCGTACCTGGCAGAGGAGAGAGAAAGTTGCTCGCTTATGCGGACGACACGATCTTCCTCCCAACAACAGACAGGTCAATAACCCGCATTTTAGACACCTTCACAGAATTCGGTGAAGGCAGCGGAGCGAAACTCAACATACACAAATCTAACATCATGAGAATAGGGAAATGGCGAGATAAAAGAGATTTCCCTCTTCGTCTCAAACGCACAGACAGCATCCGCCTGTACGGCATTACTTTCCCATCACACCCCGACACAATACACAAACCCACATGGGACAACCTCATAACAAAAATTACAAACATGTTACAACGATACAAATACAAAACAGCAACAATTTTTGGACGAAGCGTCATAGTAAACACATACATAATACCAAAAATAATATACACCGCCACAGTACTAGACCCTCCGCAGCAGACAATCAAAGAAATAAACAAGCAAATCAGAAACTTTATCTTTACAAACACCGTTCACAAAATACAACGTAAAACCCTCATGCAGGACAAAATACATGGAGGGATCGCCTTGCAAGAAATACAGACAAAAATACGAGCACTCAGAATCAGCCATGTAGGCCGCATCATCAAACACCCAAACCAACACCCCCTAGCCCACTATTACATAGGACTGAGACTATCCAATTTAGTCCCACCAAACAACTCGCAGGCACACTACTTTGGCACACTACCACCCTTCTACAAGAACTGCATACAAGCAATTCAAGGACACGAAACGCTCACCCAATGTAAAACAAGCCGCATATACAAACATTTGGTCAGAAATCAAGCACCACCATTACACCTTAGGATCAAAAGGGGACGTAGATACCCCATACTAGACTATACTGATACATTCCAAAACCTCCATCTCAAAAATATCACACCAAAAGCCAGAGAAATCACTTTCAGACTCATATACAGTATGACGCCCACGACACACAGCAAAACACAAAGAAACATGAGACGATGTCACCTATGCAGGAGAAACGCACTAGAAACAGAAGAACACATTTTCTACGAATGCAAAACAGTAGCAACCACAGTAAAAACAATACAGAACACAATAGAAACACACACGGCACAACAAGCAGACATCTACAAAGCCATAATGTTGAACACAATCCCTAAAACTCAGGCGGACATACACACCAAGTTAATAGCCCTGCTGGCAGAGTTCAGGTACTTGGTGTGGACGTGTAGAAACAGAGCTCATTTTGACTTCTGCACGTTTAGTCCTGTCACGTTCTTGGGAATGTTTCAACAGAGATCTGGCAAAATAATGGACTGAAAGAGAGAGAGAGAAAGAGAGAGCAAGAGAGGATAAAATTTAAGTTAAAAACCCATGTACATCCCACGAGTGAAAGAGAAGGCCTTTGCCAAAACCAATGTACATCACCAGAGAGGAAGACAACGATGGGAGAGAGAGAGAGAGAGAGAGCGAAAGGGAGAAAAAGAGTACACAGGAAATCCCACAAATTAGGCAATTTTTATACATTATTTATAAAAAAAAAAAATCATTAAAAAAAAAAAATATTTAAAAAAAAAATTAAAAATCCAAAGAGAAACAAAGAAAGAAAAACGCAAAGGGTTAAGAAACCACACACCTAAACACATATTACCATATGATGACAGCAACAACGGTCACTCGAAAGAGTTTTCTAAGTTGCACAGTGCAAGGTCTTGACAGATCAATCACTGAGTCTGAAAAAAAAAAAAAAATCTAGAGGAGGTTCAGGAAAGTGCACAGAGAGGTACGCTCGATTCGAGAGTGGAACTAAAACTCCGACACAAAATTACTCAGAGACGAAGATAACCAGATAGTCGGTGACGAAGATACTCGAACACTACGATACCTGGACTCTCAGATAATCGGACACTCAGATACTCGCACATTACGATAATCGGACACTCAGATACTCGGACACTACGATACTCGGACACTCAGATACTCGGACACTCAGATAATCGGACACTCAATTAATCGGACACTCAGATACTCGGACACTACGATAATCGGACACTCAGATAATCGGACACTCAGATACTCGGACATTCAGATAATTGGACACTCGGATAATCGGACACTCAGATACTCGGACACTCAGATACTCGGACACTCAGATACTCGGACACTCAGATAATCGGACACTCAATTAATCGGACACTTAGATACTCAGACACTCAGATAATCGGACACTCAGATACTCGGACACTACGATACTCGGACACTCAGACACTCGGACACTCAGATACTCGGACACTCAGATAATCGGACACTACGATAATCGGACACTCAGATACTCGGAAACTCAGAAACTCGGACACTACGATACTCGGACACTCAGATACTCAGACACTCAGATACTCGGACACTCAGATACTCAGACACTCAGATAATCAGACACTCAGACACTACGATACTCGGACACTCAGACACTCAGATACTCAGACACTCAGATACTCAGACACTCAGATACTCGGACACTACGATACTCGGACACTCAGACACTCAGATACTCAGACACTCAGATAAGTAAATCGAGACCAGGAGAAGTGTGCAGGTAGAAATAGACAGAAGTGTGCAGGTAGAAATAGACAGAAGTGTGCAGGTAGAAATAGACAGAAGTGTGCATGTAGAAATAGACAGAAGTGTGCAGATAGAAATAGACAGAAGTGTGCAGGTAGAAATAGACAGAAGTGTGCAGATAGAAATAGACAGAAGTGCGCAGGTAGAAATAGACAGAAGTGTGCAGGTAGAAATAGACAGAAGTGTGCAGGTAGAAATAGACAGAAGTGTACATATAGAAATAGACAGAAGTGTACAGATAGAAATAGACAGAAGTGTACAGATAGAAATAGACAGAAGTGCACCTTGCGAAACAGACAGAGAGATATAGAAGCAGATAATCATGCTGATGTGATGAAACTACGAGCTGGTTTGATACAGACTCTTAGGAGAGCTAGCCAATAGATGCCGATACTGTGAGTAGGAAACTGAAAGAAGATCTGGACTTATATTTCGCTGACAGTTCGTTTATCGAGGTCCAGGTAGACCAGACTAATCTGCATATTAAGATTTAATTCGTTGATGGCCCCTGAGACCGAAAGAACGAAAGAACATACGTTATTTTCAAAGGGTTAAGAATTGACCACGCAGGCTCGTCTGACATTCTGCCCTTCATCATACAGCTTTCACTCTGTCACAGTCATTCAGCATTTGTTAATGAGCATAATAATCATGAAGACACAATTAAATGATGACATAAATAAATAATAAACTTATCTCATGTCCATATACTTTACACTCTGATTTATGCAACAACATGAAATAAACTTGCATTCTTACATTCATTCAAAACTAACACATTTATAGAAAAGCAGTATTTTAAAAAATTACAACAGTCAAGCCATACTTTAAACTACTTTTGACTATGCTTAGGGAAGCATATAGTCCATATCAAAAAGATGTTGACAAAGTTTAAAGTTATAAGAACGAATATTACTTATAAGTTTTACGTGAATTGCTAAGGCATTCCAAAGGTGGGAAACTGAGTAAGGGAAGCTGTTTTTAAACATGTCAAGCCTTGAGTTTGGGAGAATACAATTGCTCAAGCGTTGACTGTGTTTTGGGTTGGATTTGAACAACGACCACAGATAGGGTGGAGCATTGTGCTATATAATTTTATGATTTAACCTGGGCTTGTTGAAAGAAAATCTCTTCTTGGGGGTGGAATATCAAAATGTTTGTCCTTATTTGTAATATGTGCTGCATGCTATAAGCTTTACTGCTCGTTTTTGAAGTGAGTAAAGTCTTTTCATGTTTAACATGGAACAGCCACCCCAGACTGTGGAACAGTATTCCAAGTGTTTTTGTTTCTGTGATATGTAATATATTCTTCTGGTGTCTATGTCAAGAAAATATTTAATTTTATTAAACTGTTAAATTTTTTTGTGCAATAAGTTTTGTTAAATTGTCTACATGATCTGAGGTGGCGGTCAATCATGAGACCTAGAGTTGTATGTTCACTAATATTCTCTATCTGTGAAGTTCCAGCATGGAACTGTAGTGTTGTTTTTTGGTGAATTTGTTATTTTCTGTTGTGTTGTAACGAGCATGGAGTTTGTTTTTCTGGTGTTTATGAGTATTCTGTTGTTGTTTCTCCAGTTAATTAGACTTTTTATTTCAATTTGACGAGGTGACTCAAGGTTACTACAGTCATTGTCACTAGTGTAAACTGTGCAGTCATCAGCAAAGAGGTCACAAGATGATCTTTTGAGATGAAGTGGAAGATCATTGATGTAAATGGTAAACAGGAAAGGACCAAGAATAGATTCTTGTGGAACGCTATTATCAACCACAGATGAACTTGACTTAGAGTATTTGAATCAAACTACCTGCTGTCTGTTGCAAAGAAAATGTAATACATTTTGTCAAGTCAGGGTGTAATCTCTAAGTCTCATGCTTTCTAACTAGGATTTCATGATCATTCATGTCAAATGTTTTTTTTAAGTCAACAAAGACAGCACAACATAATTTTTCATCGTTTATATTAGATAACCTAGATTCTGTCATTTTTGTGTGAGCTGTGTGGCAGGAATGTTTCGGCCTAAAACCTGACTGACATTCAACAATCTAATCATTTTCTTGCATGTGTTGTAAGGTTGTTTTTTGTATGTGTTTTTCAAGTTGTTTTGACAAAGTCGATAGAATGGAAATTGATCTATAGCGTGAGGGATTTTTCTCAGAACCAGATTTAAAAAGAGGACATATTTTTGCAATTTTAAAAGCCTGAGAAAAATGACAATGTGCAATGCACTGATTGTAAATGTATGTTAGTGTACCTGTAATTACTGGGGCTGAGTAGCGTAATATTTTGTTGCTAACTTCGTCAAGTCCTGCTGTGTTGTTGTTCTTTAAAGATGAAAGATAATTATAGACTTCACTAACTGACATGAAACGAATACTGTGTTGCTTTAGATTTGCACATTTTCTATCTATAAATATATTTAATTCGCTTAAGTCACAAGTAGGGGTTGGTAGTGAATATTTTAAGATATTGACATCTTCTCTAAGTGACTACTGAACTCTTCACAAGCGGGCACATTATTATAACTCTGCAAGTCAGACTGTTTTCTCTTGTTTGCTAGAATTTTAATTGCTTTCCGGACAGACTAACTGTTTGACATATTCTGAACTATTTTCCTAAAGTAATTACTCTTTTCTTGCCTAATTAAATATTGAACTCTACTCGGTAGCTAGTAAGAGATAAACTGAACACAAAAGTTCGTGTAATCCCGATTTATATGCCTGTTAAGATTGAGATCCTCCATGTTTAAAGATTTTCTTACGAACTGGTGAAAATTACGTACATGTTTTACACAGACAAATGTGTAAATAAAATCTGTGTGTTATCATAACGGACCAACAGAGTGTCTACAAGTTGTGTAAGACGGCGGTTCTGTCTTCGTGACAATGTGTATTTATCACTCTGGACCAAAGAAGTTCTCAATATGTGCATTATGTTTATTGTGGGACCACGTTTACAGTGTGACAAAATATAACAACATAAAAACATAACTTGTGTTAAACTGGAAGCACTAAATTGTTTCGAAAAACCTTTACAAAAATAAAAGGCGCTCAAAAGCTAATGTAAAAGGCAAGTAACGTCCATGAAAGTGATGTCGGACTAATGGGCGTGGTTGCTGAGATTTTCCATATTCGTCAGTTGGCAACGCCATATCAGATGCCAGCACTGTGTAGCACCATCTAACCTGCATCCTTCAGTTAAAGATGCAGAGTTGAGGGGAACAGCGGTAGAAACAGGAGGTCTGTGGTGTGATAGGATTTCTGAACTCAAAACAAATTATTGACTTAACCAATTCTAGATAAATTAATCCTAATGAGATCTTGAATGATGTTTGTGGTGACGAAAACGAAAGTTAACGAATGAAGATAATTAGCAGAATAAGCATACAAATACAGGACACCAGAACGCTGTTCATGTTGTCGAAGTCAGATCACAAACTCAAACAAACTGAGATCACCAAGTCAAGCAAACTCTGACAACTGGATCCAGCATAAATGACCACGAACAACAGTCTTCCATACATATCAGATCAAGGAAAATAAAAATAACAAACTACTGGCTATAAATTTACTTTGATGTGTAATAAACCAGGATAGTGTTTTTCTTAATTGGAAACCATTGATGTTGATCTTCTGATATATAATACATCTTGGAGAACGAACTTCCATGTTTGTTTCTTCTGTTGTTATTTATTTTCTTTCAGTCAGTGGGTTGCACCCATCTAGATACTCACACTGATGTCCCTACTCTTTCTCTGGTCCCAAGACTCAGTACTCAGTCTTAATGGGCCAGTAGCCAGTAAACTTTAGCCACGGAAACTATTTATCCTAACCCCCAAGACATCCCAGTATTCTTTTGATAACTCATTCTCGTTTCCTTAACTACGAGCCCTCCAAATCTTCAAACAGAAGAACCCTCCTTTCCATTTCTTTAAAAAGATGAAGACTTCCAGTCGATTTCGAAAAGCAGAGAAAACAATCCTGCCCAATTCTTAAAATAGATGACAGCTCACCCCACAAAACCACAATTTCTGTCGTCTCTTTCGTCCCATTATCTTTACTTTTTCTTTCTTTCGGTCCTGTTTTTGTTGTCGTTTCTTTCTTTTGTCTTTCTCTTGAGTTTTGTCTGAGTCCAAGTTCCCCCTGTCATTTCGAATTCCCTCTTGTCTCTCTTGTGTCTTCGTATCTAAGTGTTGTTGTCTCTTGTCTCTTCGTATCTAAGTGTTATTGTCTCTTATCTCTTCGTATCTAAGTGTTGTTGTCTCTTGTCTCTTCGTATCTAAGTGTTGTTGTCTCTTGTCTCTTCGTATCTAAGTGTTGTCCTCTCTTGTCTCTTCGTATCTAAACGTTGTCCAGTTTTGTATCCTCGTATCTAAGTGTTGTTCTCTCTTGTCTCTTCGTATCTAAGTTTTGTTGTCTCTCCGTATCTATGTGTTGTTCTCTCTTTTCTATTCCTATCTAAGTGTTGTTCTCTCGTCTCTTCGTATCTAAGCGTTGTGCTCTCTTGTTTCTTCCTATCTAACAGTTGTTCTCACTAGTCTCTTCTTGTCTAAGCGTTTTTCTCTCCCTTTTCTCTATCTAAGAGTTGTCCTCTCTTGTCTCTTCATATCTAATTATTGTTCTCTCTTTTCTCCTCGTATCTGAGTGTTTTTATCTCTATTTTCTTTCTATCTAATCGTTGTTGTCTCTTGTTTCTTCGTATTTAAGTGTTGTTTTCTCTTGTCTCTTCGTATCTAAGCGTTCTTCTCTCTTGTCTCTTTGTATCTAGTGGTGTTGTCTCTTTTCTCTTCATATCTAAGCGTTGTTCTCTCTTATCTCCTCGTATATAAGTGATGCTGTCTCTCTCTTGTCTTTTCGTATCTAAGTGGTGCTCTCTCTCTCTCTTGTCTCTTCGTCTGATCCTTGTTCTCTCTATCGTCACTTCTGTCGTTCCAATATTTTTCTAACTAGTTGGTGTACAACTCATAATTCCCGTTTTTTGACAGTTTCCTCCTGTTCATCTTTTTGTATACGGGCTTCTATCACAACTTTTCACAGACTTCCTGGTCGTACTGTCACAACAAATACTGACACGCAAGAGGTAATTTATAACGCCCCAGCAGAGATCTATCTATCTATCTATCTATCTATCTATCTATCTATCTATCTATCTATCTATCTATCTATCTATCTATCTATCTATCTATCTATTATCTATCTATCTATCTATCTATCTATCTATCTATCTATCTATCTATCTATCTATCTATCTATCTATCTATCTATCTATCTATCTATTATCTATCTATCTATCTATCTATCTATCTATCTATCTATCTATCTATCTATCTTTGCGGAGGGCTGAAATAACAAATTATCACACAAACACAACAGATATGGCATATTAGTAAATTCACAACTATTCAGTAAGAAAGTAATGTCTTAATATGAAATAGATAATTAATGAATAGATGTGTTCATCTTATATTTTGCTTATTATTAACTGTGGTATGTGTCTGTAGTTATTGGCAATTATATTAATCTATTTTGTATAATTCTCCATATTTATACCAGAATATCACATTGATAAGTTTGTTCTTTTCTTATGGTGCTTATTTCTTTCTTATTAAGCAATATACCAACAGTCTGGCATGTGTCATTAATATGCCTGTTTTTTTTTATCCGTTTGCTTATTTTTATCCGCTGATAAACCAAGCCTATTTCAAAATTAACATCAGACTGGCTGGTAGAAAACAGTTAATAGAGAAAAAAAATTTACATACAAACCCTATATATAAAACTCCATTACTTTTTAATATAGTCGCCACACACTATTAGGCACGTGTCCTAATGTATATTTTTGCAATCTGTCTTCAAAGAAAGGTTCCGCCAAGGTATTCAGCCGGTTATTTACTCCGTCCATGAGTAACCAAATCACTCTGTGACAATTCAAAGCAGACAGGTCCTAGAATTTGAGAAATTTCATGGGAATAAAATCGTAAACGACCATTTTATGCACGACTCGGTCGACATTTTTGAGCGACTTCATCAGTGACAGTTGAGTGTGGGCCTTGTCCCCACTTGTCATACACATCAGTTGAGTGTGGGCCTTGTCCCCACTTGTCATACACATCAGTTGAGTGTGGCCCTTGTCCACACTTGTCATACACATCAGTTGAGTGTGGCCCTTGTCCCCACTTGTCATACACATCAGTTGAGTGTGGCCCTTGTCCCCACTTGTCATACACATCAGTTGAGTGTGGCCCTTGTCCACACTTGTCATACACATCAGTTGAGTGTGGCCCTTGTCCCCACTTGTCATACACATCAGTTGAGTGTGGCCCTTGTCCACACTTGTCATACACATCAGTTGAGTGTGGCCCTTGTCCCCACTTGTCATACACATCAGTTGAGTGTGGCCCTTGTCCACACTTGTCATACACATCAGTTGAGTGTGGCCCTTGTCCACACTTGTCATACACATCAGTTGAGTGTGGCCCTTGTCCACACTTGTCATGCACATCAGTTGAGTGTGGCCCTTGTCCTCACTTGTCATACACATCAGTTGAGTGTGGCCCTTGTCCACACTTGTCATGCATATCAATTGAGTGTGGCCCTTGTCCACACTTGTCATGCATATCAGTGCGGCCATCCTTGAATCCTGCACTAATCATTCACAGACTTCTCCTCAGTGTAATTTTGAGAACTAGCTGTCCTTGCCATTCTCCTGACAGACTTCTGTTTGTTTACGAGGAGACAGGTCAGCAGCCGCTGGCCAGCCTTAAAGAAAGGAGGTCAGTCTCAGCAAGCCCACTGAAGGAAGGAATTAGATGGATTGTTGTTCTGGAGCCCGAAAAGCTTTCCCTATTTCAAGAATTTGGTCGGATGGCTTTCCCTACTTCAAGAAATGGGTCGGATGGCTTTCCCGATTTCAAGAATTGGGTCGGATGGCTTTCTGTAATCCAAGAATTTGATCGGATGGATTTTCCCTATTTCAAGAAATTGGGTCAGATGGCTTCCCCTACTCCAAGAATTAGGTCGGATGGCTTTCCCTACTTCAAGAATTAGGTCGGATGGCTTTCCTTATTCAAGAATAAAGCCGTACCCTTCTCTATTTCAAGAACTGTGCCAGACGGCTTTCCCTATTTCAAGAATTGGTCCATATCTTTCTCTATTTCAAGAAATGAGCCAGACCAGCTTTCCCTATTTCAAGAATTGATCCATATCTTTCTCTATTTCAAGAAATGAGCCAGACCAGCTTTCCCTATTTCAAGAATTGGTCCATATCTTTCTCTATTTCAAGAACTGGGCCAGACCAGCTTTCCCTATTTCAAGAATTGGTCCATATCTTTCTCTATTTCAGGAACAAAGCCAGATGGCTTGCCCTATTTCAGGAATGGAAGAAGGCTCGTATTTGATTAAACCAGAATCCCTAACCAAAATAATAGGGCTGGGACGGGTTTGGGGTTGGGGGAACAGTTATTCCACCGTCTTACAAAATTTAGATTGGTTGCCCTCTCTGGCTAATGTTTACTGACTGCTGTCTGATTGACTGAGCACTGAGTCTTGGACCCAGAGAAAGGTCAGGACACCCAATGAAACTATCCTGATAAGCGTGACTCATTTAAAATAGTATTATATAATTGCTGAGTTATATTATTTGCTGTAACTCAACTGAATCCATATTCTACTGGGACATTAGTCTTCTTGTGGAGTATAATTTACACTTCTCTCACTTACAAATAGTAAAGCTCCATCCACATCAAAACAAGTAACTCTTTTTTTTCTTCTTTATAATCGAGAGTGGTATTTATACTATCCCTACCCACTCAGTTTTTTCCATGCTGCACGCTTATCTCAAGACCCCCGCTTATACTCTCTACCAAAATACCTTTCAAACAAGGGTACTCACTCTATTAATTGTTTCATGAGTACCAATACTGCTTATATCCCATAGACAAGAGTATACTCCTATAATATTCCTCCTCCCAAAAAGTATAATTTTGCCTGTCAAAACTCTCAAAAATAGAAAACCCGTCTACTAATCCGGATTATAATATAACTCCAAGCTGAGTCTAAGATAATAATCAACTCTCAAAGGTACATTTTCATACTCCACCTATCAAACTTCTCTTCCTGTGACATTCGGCTACACATCCCATGTCCACCTCATATACAGTCATCTATTGCTATTATGTGCGATTCCTCATTACACACATAAACTCTGGTATTATATATATATATGATCTTCTATTACTGTCAAATGCAGCTATATGCTGTACATATGCAGAATAGGTTAATTCGGTTATAATGCTTACTAATCTGTTACTGTAATATGCAGCGATATGCTGTACATATGCAGAATAGGTTAATTCGGTTATAATGCATACTAATCTGTTACTGTAATATGCAGCGATATGCTGTACATATGTAGAACAGGTTAACTTGGATACAAGTATTAATCATCCATTCTAAATCATATGCAACTATCCGTTAAACATATGTAGAATAGTTAAACCTTGGTATATAAGTAATCATCCATTCTAAATCATATGCAACTATCCGTTAAACATATATAGAACAGATAAACCTTGGTATATATCTATATATATATATATATAATCATCCATTCTAATCATATGCAACTATCCATTAAACATATGTAGAATAGGTAAAACTTTATTATTTATAATCATCCATTCTTATCACATGTGGCCACGCGCTACATGTATGCAGAGTAGGCAAAACTTGGGTACAAGGCTAATCTGCCTTCCATTTATCCCTCAAAGGGACTGAGCCACGTACCAAATGTACGCGCAGAAAAAATGTAATATCTAGGTCCACTCTGGTAACTTGTACCCTGGCCTCACTCACATGGGAGCTCCATGTTCAGAGCTAGGTACCCATTCAACGAATTACACCTTCTAGTGCAATCTCCTCATAGCATCACATCCGAGGTAATAATGTCAGATCCCAGGCAATAACCAGTTTGAAACATGGTATATGCTAGAACAAATAGCTGTCTGTAAGTAATAATCAGTAATGTCACCTATAATTCCGGACTACATAACTTATTATCAAGCATTAACTAACTACTAGTAAAAAAGTAAAGGTAAAGGTAATCCTGTCATGCCTTAGAGGCACATAGGGATATGATGTTAGTGCCCATATTTTCCTTGACCTGTCAGCACACTAGAGGGTGATATGGTCAGTATCACTCCTGGCTGCCTTTCCTTCCCCAACTCCAGAAGAAGTCAGGTACCCATTTCTACAGTTAACTAACTACTAGTAAGGCTTTTATGCAGTAAATAAGCTGAGAGAGAAAAAAAAACATTCGCATTTCATTAATTGCTGCAAAAGAACTATTTAATCTAAAAACACGCTGAAGAGATCTCCAAGTGCAGCTCAATCTCACAAGGACATCCCAGATGGAATAATAGTACTTCAAGGGCATATGGTACACTTCAAATCCACTGCACGACAAAGCATGTCATCTTCCATAGTGAAAGGACTTTTTCTGGAGAAACTCAAACATGTAACTAATATCTAGAACAAAACCAAAAATAAAACAATATTAGATAATTAAATAATATTAGAATTATACAATCTACCAAAACTAATATGTGTTCTTGTCAGCCTGTCTGTCTGTCTAGATGTCTGTCTGTGTCTGTCTATCTATGTTTGTCTGTCCGTCTTTATTCTTATCAGCCTGTCTGGCTGCCTGTCTCTCTGTCTTTCCGTCTGATTGTGTATCCTTTTTTTTCTATCTCCAGCTACTCTCATACATTCTTCATTAGTTATTTTTGCTGTCCAGGGGATTCGCAACATTCTTCTAATAAACCACATTTCTGATGCTTCCAATGATTTTTATGCAGACCTTTAACATGATAGGTTCAATATAGCATTTTAGGACTCGTTTTCTAACAATCATTGATGTGTTGCATAATATGTTTTTCATTCTCTGAAATGCAGTCTTTGTTTGGCCTATTCTGTTCTTAACTGGAAAATATGGCCTGCACTTATTTTTGCTATATAAAAATTTACGTGCTAGTCTTGCAAATTTTAAAGACAGATGTTCTCTTTTTGTCTAATCAAGTGATATAAATTTATGGGCAGACTTGTGGCCTACGAAGTTAAATGTGGACGATACACGCTTGAATCGAGGGTATACGATCTTTACCGAAGCGTCATCGTCCACGTGATTTAGTAGTTGGTTTCTGGGGGGGGGGATATATGTATACAGTGTATACATTATATGTATATATATATATATACATAAATACATACAGTGAAAGATTGGCTTGCATCATATTAGATAGAGGCTATAGCCTGGCGATATCTTGTTTAGTTGTGCTTCTGGATGTGCTGTAAACTCCTGTGTATTATGGTGATCGTTAGTTATATTTTTTCCCGTGCCCACCTCATGTGGTGTAGATTATGTAGTTGTGCAGTAAGCTGTGATGTAGGGTTCGTGTCATTCCGTGTAAGAAGATAATTTGTGTCTGATTCCATTGTGATTTTCTCTTTTGATTGGATTGGTAAAATGTACGCTTTTTAGAGAAGAAGTTAGCTTAGTGGTTAAGAGAAGTAGTTAACTTAGTTGTTAAGAGAAGTAGTTAGCTTGGTGGTTAAGAGATATACTTAGCTTAGTGGTTAAAAGAAGTAGTTAGCTTCGTGGTTAAGACAAGTATTTAGTTTAGTGGTTAAGAGGAGAAGTTAGTTTAGTGGTTATGAGAAGTAATTAGCTTAGTGGTTAAAAGAAGTAGTTAATTTAGTCGTGAAGAGAAGTAGTTAGCTTATTGGTTAAGTGAAGTAGTCAGGTTAGTTGTTATGAGAAGTAGTCAGTTTAATGGTAAAGAGAAGTGGTTGTTTTAGTGGTTAAGTGAAGTAGTTAACTTAGTAACTAAGAGAAGTAGTTAGCTTAGTGGTTAAGTGAAGTATTTAGCTTAGTGGCTAAGAGAAGTAGTTAGTATAGTGGTTTGGTGAAGTAGTTAGTTTAGTGGTTAAGTTAAGTAGTTAGCTTAGTGGCTAAGAGAAGTAGTTAGTTTAGTTTTGAAAAGAATTAGTTAGTTTTATGGTTAAGAATAGTAGTTAATTTAGTGGTTAAGAGAAGTAATTAGTTTAGCGGTTAAGAGAAGTAGTTATTTTAGTGGTTAAGAGAGGTAGTTATTTTAGTGGTTAAGAGAAGTAGTTAGTTTAGTGGTTAAGAGAAGTAGTTAGTTTAGTGGTTAAGTGAAGTAGTCAGTTTAGTGGTTAAGTGAAGTAGTTAGCTTAGTGGTTAAGAGAAGTAATTAGCTTAGTGGTCAAAAGAAGTAATTAATTTAGTGGTTAAGAGAAGTAGTTAGTTTAGTGGTTAAGAGAAGTAGTTATTGACTCGTCTTATAAAATTTATTTCGGTCGCTCTCCGTAGCTAATGGTCACTGACTCTTGTCCGTTTGAGTCTGGGTACTGCACCTTGGGCCCAAAGGAAGATCAGGACAGCCAATGAAACTATCTTGATAATCATAACTCAGGACAGCTAATGAAACTATCTTGATAATCATAACTCAGGACAGCTAATGAAACTATCTTGATAATCATAACTCAGGACAGCCAATGAAACTATCTTGATAATCATAACTCAGGACAGCCAATGAAACTATCTTGATAATCGTAACTCATTGGCTGAAAGAAAAAGTAAACAAAGATGGAAGTCTGATCTCCAGAATGTATGATAAGCCAGTAGATCAATTGTGGTGTTTCCGGGTTTTAAAAAAAAAACAATGTATCAGTGAGTAAGTAATAAAAGTAAGTTATTTCATGTCCAAACTTGACATTCCAGAAAGAAGAATGAGTAAAGTCCTTGTGTATGACGCTATAAAATGAATGTATAACCAAGAGTCCGTTTTTTTTTCAATTAAATATCTATATATATATTTATGGAAAACGGTTGTTCGTTGTCATATACCTAGATCAGGTTGTCTGAGTTTGCTTGACTTAGTGATCCGACATCAGCAATATGAAAGTGGCTTTGGTCTCCTGCATTTGTCTGTTTATTCTGGTAATTATTTTCATTCGTTGACTTTCATTTTTGTCACCCTCAAAAATCACACAAGATCTCTTTTTTGTCCTAGCAATGTCTTATCCTAGCATGTCTTTATCCTAGTATAGTCTTATATAGCTTTGTCTTATTGTAGCATTGACTTATCCTAGCATTGTCTCATCTAGCATTGTCTTATATAGCATTGCCTTATCGTAGCGTTTGTTAAGTAAAATGTTTAATAGCAGTACAGATCACTGCTTTCAAGAGGAATCGCTTTTCCTTCTTCAAAAATCAATAAATCATGGACAGTGATGTTTTTTGTCAAAATGGTTCTTTCCAAATACGTCCAGACAAGTTCTGGAAATTTCTGTAAACATTTTAAAAGTCATCAGCAGGTACAGCTTATTCAAACAAAAATCATAAAAGATGTTAGTCTTGTTTGATTCTGACACGTTCGGTCATGTTTATTTAAATATTAATTCATGTTTTACAAACATACAGCAGTTCTACCATAACATTTCTTCTTCTTCTAACATACAGCAGTCTTACCATAACATTTCTTCTTCTTCTAACATACAGCAGTCTTACCATAACATTTCTTCTTCTTCTAACATACAGCAGTCTTACCATACCATTTCTTCTTCTTCTTCTTCTTCTTGTTATAGTGTAAGCTGATTTCAAGAGACTGGCGAGCCATGCATGTTCCCTATCACAAACATCTTCATTCTTCTCTGTTCTTGGTCTGTTCTTGCCGATTTTCAGTTCTAAGAGCTCGTATATCTTCTGCTACTTAGTCTCTCCATCTATTCTCATTCATTCCTTCAATAAAGGCCCTTTTTCATGTTATTAATCTCTCCATCTATTCATTTTTTGTTTTTATTCTTCTTTGCTTCTTTCTCTTCTTCCTTCTCGATCATGCATAGTGACTTGACTAAATATGACCAGACTTGATTTGACAAGACTTGACTTTGCATATGTGTGTGCGGGTGTGTGTGGTGTGTGTAAGGTAAATTCCTCGTTTCCGTGCCATTAAGACATATTAGGGAATACGGTGTGAGGTCCTTATTTCCACGACCATCAGCACATGACAGTCTGATGTTGTCAGTATCACGCCTGGCCTCACTTACCTTCTCAGATTTCTGTGGTACCCATTTTTACAGACTGGCTGACCCCGGAGTCTCTTTGGTTTGTACCAGAAAAAAATTACCAATGCTGGGAGGCTGGGTCTTGAACCCTGTACATATATATATATATCTGTAATTTTGCTCTGAAAGGCTAAGTCAGTTAGTATACACTTGTAGATGTATAAAGAGTCACTCTTTTGATTTGTTTCATTTTCAAACATTCAAGATAAGAAAGTAAAACTTGTAAGTGTCAGTTACGGGTAAACTATCGTTGACGTGATATATTAAGGAAAATGTTACGAAGGTCTTGAATCATGTGTGCCAGGTTCAAAGTTTCATAGATGGCCCGATGAGAAATCTGTCACCTCATGTAGCCACCATGTAATGGAAGGGATTAAAGAGAGTTTAAAATATCTAATCAATGACATGATGTGTGAGATAAGGAAATAATTTAGCTTTGAGTATGTTTGTCTGAAAGGAAACTATCTAATAACGGTATAGGTTTTGTTTATTTGTATAAAATGTATGTATAAAATTACCGCTATCCAAATATTACTGTTAGCTTTTCAAATATTATTGCCGTTTTTACTGTATTATTTTGTAAATTGTTTATTTATTGCTGGATTACATTTATTCTGTTTCTTTTTTTTTTTGTCTCATTATTGCAACGTAGTATTTATTTTCTATGAACTACTAGTTAGAAGAATGTAAGCCTCGAGCCATAAGGATATGGTTCTAGAAAATATGATTAAAATATTTCTATGCAGAGTCCTAGATTAAAATAAAAAGCAAAATTCCAAAAGGTACATTTTGCAAGCGTCCATAGTCAGCAAATACATGAAAAATTGTAAATCACCGCAAAAATTATTCTACTTATTTTCATGTTAGAAACGTATTTTTGGAACATATTTCAAAAACATTTTCTGTAATTTGCTTTTAATTGCTTTTTTTGTTTTATCAATATTATGTTGCCATAATCTATTTAGCAACAACATACAATCAAGTCTAGTCTTGTTAGGTTTGCCCGGCGCCATCATCAAATGAAACAGAGCATCTACTCAACCTCTCGTGTAATGTAAAAAGACCAAATACTCAGGTAGTTTCCCTACACATGTTATGCTGAAAATATTAGCAGTTCCATTTTGCAATTTTTATCTTACAGTCCACATAAAGAAACGTATATCAGTTCTGAAATTTATTAACAAAAACAGACACACACATGTACTCACAAGTACAACCATTAACATTTGATTTATTTGTTCACCATTAACATCTGATTAACTTGTTCACCATTAACATTTGATTTAGTTGTTCACCATTGACATTTGATTTACTTGTTTCTGAGATGTTCTTAAAAATGATTGCTTTGATTTATTTGTTTGCCATTAACATTTGATTTATTTGTTCACCATTATCATGTGATTTATTTATTAACCATTAACATTTGATTTACTTGCTTACATTGACATTTGATTTATTTGTTCACCATTAACATTTCATTTATTTGTTCATAATTAACATTTGATTTATTTGTTCACCATTATCATGTGATTTATTTATTAACCATTAACATTTGATTTACTTGCTTGCATTGACATTTGATTTATTTGTTCACCATTAACATTTCATTTATTTGTTCACAATTAACATTTGATTTACTTCTCCACCTTTAATATCTGATTTACTTGTTTACATTGACATTTGATTTACCTGTTTACAATTAACGCAGCCACACAAAACTTATATATGCTGTCATGTCAGATTTTGCCTGTTCTAGTTACATTTAGTATTCTCATTAAACATCCCATTTCTGTCTGTGATGAGATTCTGCTTGCTTTTTGTTCTGCTCGTGTCCATGTCTGACAGAGCTGCTGCCAGGAAAATTGTGCCATTTCCTGCTCTTTTTCTTTCAAATGTAATGTGTTTTACTGGTATTTTCAGTAAAGATGTCGTTTTTCTGACACAAATCACACCTAGGCATCATTTGTTTTTTTGTTCCTGTAACAGTGTAGAACAATGTTCGTGCTACCTGCAGGCATCAGAGAAGCTCCAGGCCAACCCAGAAATGCTGGGGAGGCACCAGAAGGTGGCCACCAACCATGGATTACTGCCCGTAATTATTTCCATCAACGCGGTAACTTCAGTCAAAAACCAAATTTGGATGAGTTAGGAATTATTCTTGTAGAGAAGAAATAAAGATCTGTAACAGTGATTCTTGCTTTCCTCAGTTTCTTCATCTATTTCTCTGTACAAGTGCCCCTGTTCTCTGATGAAGTCTAACTAATCCAGTCTATCTGTCTGTCTGTGTTTGTCTGTCAGGCTGTGTTCTTATCAGTCTCCCTGCCTGGCTGTCTGTCTATCTGTCTGTCTATCTGTATGTCAGTCTATCTGTTTGTCTATATTCTTATCAGCCTGCCTGTCTGTCTAGCTGTCTATCTGTGTCTGTCTATCGATGTTTGTCTGTCCTTCTGTATTCTTATCAGCCTGTCTGTCTTTCTGTCTGTCTATGTCTCTGTCTTTTTTCTATATCCAACTCCTCTCAAACATTCTCCACTACTTATTTTTGCTGTCCAGGGGATTCGCAACATTCTTCTAATAAACCACATTTCCGCTACTTCAAATGATTTTTGTGCAGACCTGTCTATCGTCCATGATTCACCTCCATATAACAAGATAGGTTCAATATAGCATTTTAGGACTCGTTTTCTAACATTCATTGATGTGTTGCATAATATGTTTTTCATTCTCTGAAATGCAGTCTTTTTTTGGCCTATTCTGTTCTTAACTGGAAAATATGGCCTGCACTTATTTTTGCTATCTAAAAATTTACGTGCTAGTCTTGCAAATTTTAAAGACAGATGTTCTCTTTTTGTCTAATCAAGTGATATAAATTTATGGGCAGACCTGTGACCTACGAAGTTAAATGTGGACGATACATGCTTGATTCGAGGGTATACGATCTTTACCGAAGCGTCAACGTCCACGTGATTTAATAGTTGGTTTCGGGGGGGGGGGATAAATGTATACAGTGTATACATTATATGTATATATATATATACATTGAAAGATTGCTTTGCATCAGATTAGACTGAAGCAATAGCCTGGCGATGTCTTGTTTAGCTGTGTTTCTGGATGTGCTATAAATTCCTGTGTATTATGGTGATCGTTAGTTATATTCTGCCCGTGCCCACCTCATGTGGTGTAGATTATGTAGTTGTGCAGTAAGCTGTGATGTAGGGTTCATGTTATTCCGTGTAAGAAGATAATTTGTGTCTGATTCCATTGTGATTTTCTCTGTTGATTGGATTGGTAACATGTATGCTTTTTAGAGAAGAAGTTAGCTTTGTGGTTAAGAGAAGTAGTTAGCTTCGTGGTTAAGAGAAGTAGTTAGCTTCGTGGTTAAGAGAAATAGTTAGCTTAGTGGTTAAGAGAAGTAGTTAGCTTAGTAGTTAAGAGAAGTAGTTAGCTTAGTAGTTAAGAGAAGTAGTTAGCTTAGTAGTTAAGAGAAGTAGTTAGCTTAGTAGTTAAGAGAAGTAGTTAGCTTAGTAGTTAAGAGAAGTAGTTAGCTTAGTAGTTAAGAGAAGTAGTTAGCTTAGTAGTTAAGAGAAGTAGTTAGCTTAGTAGTTAAGAGAAGTAGTTAGCTTAGTAGTTAAGAGAAGTAGTTAGCTTAGTAGTTAAGAGAAGTAGTTATTGACCCTCAAACATCACCCAAGATCTCGTTGTCTTGTCCTTGCAATGTCTTATCCTAGCATTGTCTTTGTCCTAGCATCATCTTATCTAGTTTTGTCTTTTCATAACATTGTCTTATCCGAGCATTGTCTTATCCTAGCACTGTCTTATCCTAACATTGTCTCATCTAGCATTGCCTTATCGTAACGATTGTTAAGTAAAATGTTTAATAGCAGTACAGATCACTGCTTTCAAGGGCAATCCCTTTTCCTTCTTCAAAGATCAATAAATCATGGACAGAGATGTTTCTTTGTCAAAATGGTTCTTTCCAAATACGTCTAGACACCTTCTGGAAATTTCTGTAAAGCACTTTTTAAAAGTCATTACCAGGTACAGCTTATTAAAATAAAAATCATAAAAGATGTTAGTCTTGTTTGGTTCTGACAAGTTCGGTCATGTTTATTAAATATTAATCAATGTTTTACAAACATACAGATGTCTTACCATAAAATTTCTTCTTCTTCTTCTTCTTCTTCTTCTGTAAGCTGATTTCAAGAGACTGGCGAGCCATGCATGTTCACTGCTACAAACATCTTCATTCTTCTCTATTCTTGGTCTGCTCTTGCCTATTTTCAGTTCTAAGAGCTCGTATATATTCTGTTACTTTGTCTCTCCATCTATTCTCTTTCATTCCTTCTATAAAGGCCATTTTTTCTCATTTTATTCTTCTTTGCTTCTTTCTCTTCTTCCTTCTCTATCATACATTGTGACTTGACTAAATATGACCAGACTTGATTTGACAAGACTTGACTTTGCATATGTGTGTGCCGGTGTGTGGTGTGTGTTAGGTAAATTCCTCGTTTCCGTGCCACTAAAACATAATACGGAATAGGGTGTGAAGCCCTTATTTCCACAGCCATCAGCACGTGAATTGTGACGTTGTCAGTATCACGCCTGGCCTCACTTACCTTCTCAGATTTCTGTGGTACCCATATCTAGAGACTGGCTGACCCTGGGGCCTCTTTGGTGTGTACCAGAACAAAATTACCACTGCTGGTAGGCTGGGACTTGAACCTTGTACATATATATATATATATATATATATATATATATATATATATATATATATATATATACACTTGTAGATGTATAAAGAGTCACTCTTTTGATTTGTTTCATTTTCAAACATTCAAGATAAGAAAGTGAACTTGTAAGTGTCAGTTACGGGTAAACTATCGTTGACGTGATATATTAAGGAAAATGTTACGAAGGTCTTGAATCATGTGTGCCAGATTCAAAGTTTCATAGATGACCCGATGAGAAATCTGTCACTTCATGTAGCCACGATGTAATGGAAGGGATTAAAGAGAGTTTAAAATATCTAATCAGTGACATAACGTGTGAGATAAGGAATGCATTTAGCTTTAAGTATGAATGTTAATATAACTGTCTAATAACGGTATAGTTTTTGTCTGTTTTTATAAAATGTATGTATAAAATTACCGCTATTCAAATATTACTGTTAGCTTTTCAAATATTATTGCATTTTTACTGTAGTATTTTGTAAAATGATTATTTATTGCTGAGTTCCATTTATTCTGGGTTTTTTTTTTGGTCTCCTCTTGCAATGTAGTATTTATTTTTTATGAACTACTAGTTAGAAGAATGTAAGCCTGGAGCTATAAGGATATGGTTCTAGAAAATAGGATTAAAATATTTCCATGAATTGTCCTAGATTAAGAATAAAAAAAAATTCCAAAAGGTACATTTTGCAAGCGTCCGTAGCCAGCAAATACATGAATATAGGAAGCATGAAAAAGTGTAAATCAGCACAAAAATTATTTTAGCTATTTTCATGTTAGAAACTTATTTTTAGAATATATTTTTTTTAAAAAAGAACGTTTCTGTAATTTGCCTTTAAATGCTTTTTTTGTTTTATCAATATTACGTTGGCATAATCTATTTACCAACAACATACAATCAAGTCTAGTCTCGTTAAGTTTCATCAAATGAAGCAGAGCATCTACTCAACCTCTCGTGTAATGTAAACAGACCAAATACTCAGCTAGTGTCCCTACACATGTTATGCTGAAAATCCTAGCAGTTCCATGTGGAATTTTTATCTTACAGTCTATATAAAAAAACTTATATCAGTTCTGAAATGTATTCCAAACACAGACACACACATGCACTCACCAGTACAACCATTAACATTTGATTAACCTGTTCACCATTAACATTTGATTAACTTGTTCACCATTAACATTAGATTAACTTGTTCACCATTAACATTTGATTTAATTGTCGACTATTGACATTTGATTTACATGTTTCTGAGATGTTCTTAAAAATGAGTGCTTTGATTTATTTGTTTGCCATTAACATTTGATTTATTTGTTCACCATTACCATGTGATTTATTTATTTATAACCATTAACATTTGATTTACTTGTTTACATTGACATTTGAGTTATTTGTTCACCCTTAACATTTGATTTATTTGTTCACAATTAACATCTGGTTTACTTGTTAAACATTGACATTTGATTTACCTGTTTAGCATTAACGCAGTCACACAAAACTATATAAGCTGTCATTTCAGACTTGGCCTCCTCTTGTTACATTTAGTATTCTCATTAAACATCCCATTTCTGTCTGTGATGAGATTCTGCTTGCTTTTTGTTCTGCTCGTGTCCATGTCTGACAGAGCTGTTGCCAGGAAAATTGTGCCATTTCGTGCTCTTTTTCTTTCAAATGTAATGTGTTTTACTGGTATTTTCAGTAAAGATGTCATTTTTCTTACGTAAATCACACTTAGGCATCATTTGTTTTTTGTTCCTGCAACAGTGTAGAACAGTGTTCATGCTACCTGCAGGCATCAAAGAAGCTCCAGGCCAACCCAGAAATGCTGGCGAGGCACCAGAAGTTGACCAGAAATTATTTCTTACTGCCGGTTTTCATTTTTTCATTCCACTTTTAAACTTCGATGTAGAAGCATATTTGGATGGGAAAGGAGTTATTCCTGTAGAGAAGAAATAAAGATCTGTAACAGTGATTCTTATTTTCCTGAATTTTCTTCATCTATTTGTCCAAGCCTGTGCATGTTTCTCTGTTCTATGATGAACTCTAACTAATCCAGTCTGTCTTTCTGTCTGTGTTTGTCTGTCCGTCTGTATTCTTATCAGTCTTCCTGGCTGCCTGTCTATCTGTCTGTCTGTCTGTCTGTCTGTGTCTCTGTCTTTTTTCTATCTCCAACTCCTCTCTTACATTCTTCATTAGTTATTTTTGCTGTCCAGGGGATTCGCAACATTCTTCTAATAAACCACATTTCTGCTGCTTCCAATGATTTTTGTTAAGACCTGCCTATTGTCCATGATTCACTTCCATATAACAAGATAGGTTCAATATAGCATTTTAGGACTCATTTTCTAACAGTCATTGATAAGGATGTGTTGGATAATATGCTTCTCATTCCCTGAAATGCAGTCTTTGCTTGGAATATTCTGTTCTTAATTGGAAAGTACGACCTGCAGTTATTTTTGCTATCTAATTTTCGTGCTTGCTAGTCTTGCAAATTTTAAAGACAGATGTTCTCTTTTTGTCTAATCAAGTGATATAAAGTCATGGGCCGACTTGTGGCCCATGACTTGTGGCCTATGAAGTTACATGTGAACGATACACGCTTGAATCGAGGATATACGATCTTGACCGAAGCATCATCGTCCACGTGGTTTAGTAGTTGGTTTCTGGGGGGGGGGGATATATGTATACAGTGTATACATAGTATATATAAATATATATATATATATATATATATATATATATATATATATATATATAAAACCATACATTGAAAGATTGGCTTGCATCATATTAGATAGAGGCTATAGCCAGGCAATGTCTTGTTTAGTTGTGCTTCTGGATGTGCTATAAATTCCTGTGTATTATGGTGATCGTTAGTTATATTCTTCCCGTGCCCACCTCATGTGGTGTAGATTATGTAGTTGTGCAGTAAGCTGTGATGTAGGGTTCGTGTCATGCCGTGTAAGAAGATAAATTGTGCCTGATTCCATTGTGATTTTCTCTGTTGATTGGATTGGTAACTTGTATGCTTTGGTATTATGCTTTTTCAAATTCATTGATGTATTTGCATGAATACAGATGCTTTTGATATAGATAATGACAGAAATGGCTGCGGAGATGAAAATGTAATAGTACATATAGTCGTGGTGGATGCCACAAGTAGGGCCCAGTGAGCTGAGGCCCCCAGGTACATAGAGTAACAACGTAAACGTAGACCTGAGATGTTTCATTATTAACCGATATTATGCTTGACCTATTTTGCATTTTCATTCATTGTTCCTCACACTAGTTTTCTTTTATTGATGAATAATATCTTAATGTCATGTTGATTGTCAGTTCCAGTTCACTGTGAGATTAAAATTGTTGTATTATTTAATTCAGACTTGGTGATTGGTACTGCATGTCAATGTATTTTTGTGTTGATTGAATGGTTGAGGATTTTAGGCAAAATTAGCATACAATATACCAAGGAGGGGAGAACCTTGGCTGGAGGTCATGATGGGAGCTAGACTGGCTTCGAGTAAGGTAGTAGATTGCCAAGGGATTGTTGGTCTCTAATCATCTTGAGAAAATATTCCTCTCGCTGATTATAAATGTAAACTTTGCACCAAACAAGTTTTACATACAACAGTTCGTACTCTGTGATCGATAAAAGAAAAAGGTGAAAATGTTTAAATTGTTGTGATTCATTTTGTGATTAATTTATAAACATTTTCTGTTCTTAATTTATAAACATTTTCTGTTCTTAATTTATACACATTTTCTGTTCTTAATTTATAAACATTTTCTGTTCTGCGCCAATTTATAAGTTCACCGCAGTACAAAAGAAGGAATATGAACAAGCAAACAGAACAATAATTTGATGAGTACAGATTGTCAACATTTGGGTGTGTGTACAATGTGTTACTGAAAAGCTATTACAGTATGACTCTATATTTACTGTGCTTTAAATTCAGCACGGTTACTTTGCTAATTTACTTTCTTTTAGTATTTCAAAGTGATGGCAAACACGCTATTCATCTTGTAACATGTTTTAGTTTGATAGTGAATTGTTCATACTGTCTGACCTCTGCCTATAGCAGCCAGCATACGGCCTAATCGAATTACTGGTCCCAGAAGAGGCCGAAGACGATGTATGGCAATGCTATTGCGCTGTTGTAGCAGTTAAACTAAAATGTGATGTTTGTCTTATCTGTAATAGAATGTATAAAATACAAGGTTCTAACACACACTACCACCAAGGTTGACTGGTGAAACAGCCAGATGATACATAGAGTATTATAAAGTTTGACTGACGAATGTACATCATATAACGCCAAAGTAATTGATATTCGTACATCTTATAACGCCGAAGAAACAGATGAATGTACATTATATAAAGCAGAAGTAACTGATGAATGTACATCATATAACGCAGACGTAACTCATGAATGTACATCATATAACGCAGACGTAACTCATGAATGTACATTATATAACACAGACGTAACTGATGAATGTACATCATATAAGGCAGAAGTAACTGATGAATGTACATCATATAACGCAGAAGTAACTGATGAATGTACATCATATAACGCTGAAGTAACTGATGAATGTACATCATATAACGCAGAAGTAACTGATGAATGTACATCATATAACGCCGAAGTAAAGCATGAAATAAAGTAACTCTGTGACCTCGTCTTAGCTCTCTACCGAATCCATCTTGACCGCCCTCTTCAACCGTGTTACCCATGAGATCAACGGTGATGTACATATAACAACAAGGTTAGATGCCTCACTGTTTAACTCAGCGCCATATACAGACAGTCAGTTTCAATCAATGATCTTTAATTTCCAGACGATGCAATCCTTATGGATCACATCGAAGACACTTTAGCCATCAGAGGAAGTACCGTCTCAGACAAGAGTTTCGGCCCTTTAAAGTCCTGACATTTAAAGGGAGTTTATCGTGTGTTAACCACTGGTTAAGCTTCATGAAGACATCTGAGATATTCTTACTGATAATAAGTATCAAAATAATGGTGGTAATAGTAATAGTAGTAGTAGTAGTGGTAGTAGTAATAGTAGTTCATTCATTCATTCATTCCTTTGCATGTCCCTTGCGGAACTTTGCCTCCCAAACAGCACTCCTGTAGGCCTCTCGGTGGTGAGCAAGATGGCCTGCTGCTGCTGCATCCATTTCCAGATAGTAATAGTAGTAGTAGTAATAATAATAATAATAGTAGTAGTAGTAGTAATAATAATAATAATAGTAGTAGTAGTAGTAGTAGTAGTAGTAGTAGTAGTAGTAGTAGTAGTAGTAGTAGTAATAGTAGTAGTGGTTAAAAATTGGCGAACTACTTTGCGAGCCCGATGTGACATTTAACGATACGGGAAGGATATAAGATATAAGATAAGAAGTAGTAGTTGTTGTTGTTGTAGTAATAGTAGTAGCAGTTAGTAGTAGTAGTAGTACTACTACTACTACTAATAATAATGATAATGGGGATGTTCGGGGCCTAACACAATCACATGAACTAATTTGTAAGAAATTCCGACACGATATACTTGTTTCCCCTTGTAAGTGGAAGAGGTCAAAAGGCTACGTCTATATATATTTTTTTATCCATTTTTCGTGATTTTATCTGTAGTGTTATTTTTTGTATGTGATCCCAGAAAAAGGCTGTTGTCGAAATATTGGATTACTGTACCTCCTTCATTTATACTCATCTTGCTTTCTCCCATTGTTGTTTCTGCCCATTTTTCTCACCCTTCATATCTTTGTTTTTATGAAACTGAACCATGCACCCATCTATTTTCCTTATTAAATTTTGCAATCATTCGTCACAGAAGGGCCCCATCAGACATTCCAGTCAGTTGTTTTAGTACCCACCGTGCACGGAACTTGTAGTACTCTAATCTCTCTGTGACAATTCGAAACAAACTAGTCCTCAAAATTTAAGCAAATTCACCATAATGACTTAAAATTGTGAAACGACCTTTTTTTTTTTTTTTAGAGTGGTCGAGTATTTGAACGAGTTCATCAGTCACAGTGACCTTTCCTGTCCCCCATGGTCATGCACATCTGTGAGACCATCCCTGAATTCCCTGCACCAGTCACTCAGAGAACTGTCACAACAACCTCGTCACCCACATACGGCGCCATCAACGATGAATCTACGAGGCCCAGTGCTCTTCTTTCTGTGGAAAAAGAATCACACCAACTGACCTCACAGACGGCTTGGTTGTTACAGGGTCCATGTTCACTCTGTCGCTACTTGCACAGCTGAGCATAGTGGGCTATTAGCGAGGTAACACTTTACAGATGGCTACAGAAATGCACTGTCTAGCTACGGCAACAGGTTCATTTTCATCAGACAATCCGAAGTTGATTTTGGAACTGTCTTCGTAAAATAAAATAAAATAAAATAAAATAAAATAAAATAAAATAAAATAAAAACTAAACATACAGTCATCTGAAACACGTTTACATCATGTCTATGTAGAAAACAAAACTTATGTTTTTTTATATTCCCAAACTTATGCATGCATTAATTATTCTTTTTTCCTGTGATGTCTCTCATATCATATTTACCATAAAATGGTTGTTACGTCTCCCATATTTAATTCCACTGACATTATTTAATAGACAGTCTTACGGATCTATCGTGAAATTTGGTAGATGTGTGCATAGCCTGTCAGCCACATGTGATATACATAAAGAAGTTCTCTTTCCTGCATTACAGTACAGGTTAATATACTCAAAGTGTCTTCATATCTTCTCTGTTCCAGGTGTATCAAAGACACCGTGGCTTGTGTCAAAGTGTAGCTATCAATCTTCCATCTCATTTCTACCTGTATTTTCTAAGAAATGTTGGTATTCACTGCAGTAAGAATAGCTTACATGAAATTAAAGATGGGAGAACATTTTTACAAATTATATGAAATAACACCAGCAAAGTTAGAACAAATTATATGAAATAACACCAGCAAAGTTAGAACAAATTATATGAAATAACAACAGAAAGGTTAGAACAAAGTATAGGAAATAATACCAGAAAAGTTGGAACAAATTATAAAAAATAACATCAGCAAAGTTAGAACACATTACAAGAAATAATACCAGCAAAGTTAGAACATATTATAGGAAATAATACCAGCAAAGATGGAACAAATTATAAGAAATAACACTAGCAAAATTGGAACAAATTATAGGAAATAACACCAGCAAAGTTGAAATAAATTATATGAAATAACACCAGCAAAGTTGGAATAAATTATAAGAAATAACATCAGTAAAGATGGAACAAATTATAGGACCCAGCAATATTAGAACAAAGTATAGGAAATAACGCCAACAATGTTAGAACAAATTATAACAAATAACGCCAGCAAAGTTAGGACAAATTATAGGAAACAACGCCAGCAATGTTAGAATAAATTATAGAAAACAACGCCATCAATGTTAGAACAAATTATAGGAAACAACGCCAGCAATGTTAGAAGAAATTATAAGAAATAACACCAGTAATGTTAGAACAAAGTATAGGAAATAAACCAGCAATGTTAGAACAAAGTATAGGAAATAACACCAGCAATGTTAGAACAAATTATATGAAATAACACCAGCAATGTTAGAACAAAGTATAGGAAACAACACCACCAATGTTAGAACAAAGTATAGGAAACAGCGCCAGCAATGTTAGAACAAATTATATGAAATAACACCAGCAATGTTAGAACAAAGTATAAGAAATAACCCCAGGAAGGTTAGAACAAAGTATATGAAATAACGCCAGCAATGTTAGAACAAATTGTATGAAATAACACCAGCAAGGTTAGAACAAAGTATAGGAAATAACGCCAGCAAGGTTAGAAAGATGAGATACTTCGGCCACATCAAGAGACATAACGGTTTGTAGAGGAATTGTGCCCAGAGGGGAAAATGGGCAACCTCGCCGCAAGTGGACGCATGACATCACAGAAAGTCTGAGTATGTTCTTGTGAGAGTTTTGTCAACTTGCTCAGGACCGTATTGCATTCAGGGAGGCCGTGAAAGGGACAATGTTCTGGAAAGGACACGTCACGTGACACACACAGAGGAAATCATGATTAAACAGAAAGATAATCACAAGTTCTAAAAAGCCTGGTAAACTTGTGTTAGTCTTTCCTCTTCAGTGATTCGCACATTTCCTCAGGCGGTGGATCTCTGAATACGGCGATAATTGTCATAGCCCTCTACACTCTCCCGCCATGTGGCATAAGGATATTGCAATGCTTCCCAACCTTTCTCAACTTGTGAGTCTCTTCTTCTTCTTCTTCTTCGTTCGCTTCTACCACCAAGACCGCACTGTGATCCTACTGAATTTACGCCTGTGGTCCTCGTTAGGTCCCGTGGTCTCCTGTGTGGTCCCCGAAAGGACCACACGAGATCCCCGAGAGGACCACAAGAGGTTCAGAGTATCGCAGGGCTTTAGCCTGTATTCTTGGTGGGTCTCTAAAGTGGATTGCGTGACACCGTGGTTTTCGTTGCACCAGTTTAGTCTAGAGTTGGACTTTCTCACCGGAAGACCTCGACGTGTTGTGAATCTCTGAATTCAGTGATAAATCGCTCAAACTTCTACACGCCGCCAGCACTTGTCATTAAAGTGAAAACATTCTTGTATTCCTAGTAAAACATAAAATACTTGTTTCCACGGGCATTAAGGCATCCGGAGGGTACGGTGTTAGGCCCATATTTTCCATGACCTTCGGCATATGAAAGTGTGATGTGGCCGGTATCACGCCTGGCAGCATTTACCTTCCAAGATTTCTCTGGTGCCTGTTTTTGGAGGCTGGGTAGATCGCTGGGCCTTTTTTAGTATGTTGGTACCAGAAAAAAAAACCCACTGCTGAGACTTGAGCCCGATACCACAAGAGTATTAAACCGAGGGTCTAACCACTCAGCCAACCAGGCGGCCGTGTATTTCTAGCACCCTACAAAATTTACACTCGCTAGGAGTACCCATGTGTGATCCATAGTGGACCTTAGTTTGGGAGACATGTCTATTAGAAATTCATAGTGTGGACCTCACCTGATACTACAACCTTTTTTCCAGTAGCACTCATCATCATCATGAGCCACTTCATCAGATTTTGGTGACGATAATTTATAATTTCATATACTACTTTTCTTTTCTCGCTGTATCTAGCAGAACAGGTGCTTGGACTCTACAAATTAGGCAGTTAATAGTAGCAAGACTGCAGAACTGCGCCTTTACTGACAACAGTGGTACAGGTAGTTGGGCTTAGATTCTGGCAATAAGGCCTCTCTCCCTCCTCTCTCTCTCTCTTTGCCCCTCTCTCTCTTTCCGATTTATTTCAGTGTCTATTTCATCTGCCACTATAGCTGTTCAGTTGCCAAGAACATGTTCGACTGTATAACATAAATACTCTGTTTCGAATATTGTCCTCTTTGTGCACAAGTTCTGTAAACTGCAAAAGGATACCCGTACGTTCACTTTTGATGAATTGATTACAGTCAGGCGTGACCGATGCCTTGACACAGTCAAGCGTAACTAATGACCTGACACAGTCAAGCGTGACAGATGACTTGTCACAATCAAGCATGACTAATGACTGACACAGTTAAGCGTGAATACTTGACAAGTATGATTGATATCTTTTGTTCATGCTAACAACGATGTCTTCGAAAAAAAAAATTCAGACATAGCTAACAAGAGACACAATATAACCAGACAAAAATAAAAACGCAAACAACAAGAGATCTGTCTTAGTACGTGTCACTTCTCGACCAATAATCATGAAAGCAAAATAGTTTGTTTTCCAGAGATTTATACATCGATAAAGACGCACTTCAAAGTGCAGTGTTAACTGGAGGATCATGCGTTCAATTCCGGGACAAAAAAAGCAACAACTCATAAGACCTCAGGAAGTCATGACCCAGAGGGACCCAACCTCCCCCTCCCCTTAGAGTATCAGGAGTTTAATAGGGCCGAAACACTTGTCTGAGAGGGGAGATGTACTTCCTCTGATGATCTGAATGAGTTGTGTTGTTGTTCCGTTCTCTACAGTAGAGATTTTCTTGCATACATCGCTGGAAAATTATTGTTTTTTTTTAAATTAAGATATAAAACGGGCATATCATATGTCAGTGGAAACGAGTTTTTCAGATTAAGATTAATCTTATATCTTATATCTTATATCCTTCCCGTGCCGTTAGACGTCACATAGGGCTCGCAAAGTAGTTCGCCAATTTTTCCTGTCTTCGGCGAGTCTTTCAACCTCATCAAAGGATTTTATGCCTGTTAACTTGGCCTCTCTTAATAATGTCCTCTTCAGAGTTTCACGCGGTCTGCCCCTTTTTCTTCGGCCTGTTGTGTTCCACTTGATAGCTTGTTTTGGGATTCTCTGCTCATTTCTTCTCATCAAGTGGCCAACATATGTCCATCTCCTTTTCCTGATCACCCATGAGACTGGTTGTTGTTCAGTCATCTGTCTTATCTCTGCATTGTTCTTGAATTCATTCCACTTGATGCCGAGTATTTTCCTTAGGCATTTGTTTTCAAAAGAGTCTAATTTCTTTTCTATTTCTTTAGTTGTTTTCCAGCTTTCGCATGCATAAATTCATCCCATTAATCTTAATCGCATGCATAATATCCACCCTCATTTATGCATGCGATTAAGATTAATGGGATGAATTTATTTCTTTACATAGTTGTAATACCTCTGTAATAAATTAAGAAAATGTTAAAACTATTACAAACAAAAAGTATGCACAGCTGAACAAATAAAGATGTTTCTATTTTTCATTAAAACAGTTTTAACATTTTGTTATTACAGCTTTACTGTAGTGGTTTTGTGTATAAAATATATGTTTAGCTTTATATATATACTTAGACCTAAAAACTGATTAATTTACGTGTGGAAACACAAGATAGTAAAAAAAAAAAGAAAAAGTATAGTCTCTTTTTTTCCTTATCTCGCGAAATAGGAATGGAGGGGAAAGGTATGTGTGTGTGTATATATATAAACACATGTTATTTTCGCATAGACCAGTGTTTCCCAACATTTTTTGGATCATGCCCCACTCCAACGCCTCACAGGTTTTTATTCTCCCTCCCCCTCCCCATTCCACCCATTCTCCCCCACAGCGGATTAATATTCAACCAAGTTCTGAAAAAAGTGTAATAAAAATATGTTTTAAATTACCTCTCAAAAAAGTTCAAATCGCCCCCCCCCCCCACCAACCCCTTGTGGGGCGTACGCTCCACGTTGAGAAACACTGGCTTAGACCTTCTCGGAGCGACCGTATTTTCTGCCCAGAATTACGTAGAACATGGCACGTGATGAGGAAACATCACTTGATATAACGTCACAGACGCTCATAAAGTAACATGTTCAGTAACAGATGTTTACATGAATCTGTGTATTATAACAGTTCACGGCATTGTTCTGTAGAGATGACAGTGTATTTGATTAACTCCGGCGTTGATGCAGCAAAAGGGGATTTGTTCGTGTCAGTTTAAGATGGCTGGGTCATGCAGACCAGATAGTTCCGTCAAACCAACCTTCTGTGGCTTCAAAAGGTGAAATGGATAGAAGCAAGGAGCGGACAAGTCAAAGATGGAGAGACAATGTGAAAGAATATCTAAGGGGATTCGGAGTAAATGCTGGAGAGAGAGAGAGAGAGAGAGAGAGAGATGAATAGACACAGATCATTTCTGAAGCTATGAGTCTTGAAGGAATGCAGAGATGAGGACAGAAAGAGTGATATGATCAAGTATTTAATGGAATCTTATATCTTATATCCTTCCCGTGCTGTTAAACGTCACATAGGGCTCGCAAAGTAGTTCGCCAATTTTTCCTGTTTTCGGGGAACTTTTCAACCTCATCACGGGATTTTATGCCTATTAATATGGCCTCTCTTAATAATCTCCTCTTTAGAGTTTCCCGTGGTCTGCCTCTTTTTTTTCTTCGGCCTGTTGTGTTCCACTTGATAGCTTGTTTTGGGATTCTCTGATCATTTCTTCTCATCAAGTGACCAACATATGTCCATCTCCTTTTCCTGATCACCCATGAGACTGGTTGTTGTTCAGTCATCTATCTTATCTCTGCATTGTTCTTAAATTCGTTCCACTTGATGCCGAATATTTTTCTTAGGTATTTGTTTTCAAAAGAGTCTAATTTCTTGTCTGTTTCTTTAGTTGTTTTCCAGCTTTCGCATGCATAAATGAGGGCGGATATTACATTTGAATTGAATAGTCTTAACTTGGTTTTTGTGCTTATAACTTTTGAATTCCACATGTTCTCAAGATTCTTGAAGATCGATGCTGCTTTTGCAATTCTAACTTCCTTTCTAGTGTCACCATCCTGGTCTAGGTAGCTGCTAAGGTAAGCAGATTGATTGACTTCTTTAACAACTGTCCCTTCTTCGTGTATGTTTCCATTTTGATTAATGGGAAGTTTCATTATTTTTGTTTTGTCCTTGTTAATTTCAAGTCCTATTTTGCTAGCCAGTGAAGACAGGATATTTATTTAGTAGAATATTCGCTGCGTATATAATATTCATTGGTCTACATATTGAAAAATTTTTTAAAGGATGTTATAAACCAATAGGGCCTGTCTCAACAATAACAGGACACATTACTACAAAAGATATCATTTGAACAATGACATGGTTTACTATATTCTACAAGTCCTGGAGTATTCTATTTATTTCTTCTGTGCCCAGGATAATACAATCTCTTGATTTCCTTCCTATATGCTTTTATCAGGGATATATATTCTTCACTGCTGCTGTTTACTGTTTTTCTAGTCGTTGACTACACTGTTTTTGAGTGACAGAATCGAGTGTATATAATGGTTTGGATTAGAAATAAAGAGTAGTTTCCCCTGTAGAGATCTATTTTTGGAAACCTATAGGCTTGCGCTGCAAATGAACGAGTGATGTAAAGTTCGCAAGTATTGGTACACAGTGTGAACAGATTGGAAAGATGCAGAGAAAGCAGCAGACGTGAAGGAAAGAACGGTTAAGACCGGCAAGGAAGGAGAAGGTTAAGACCGGCAAGGAAGGAGAATGTTAAGACCGGCAAGGAAGGAGAATGGTTAAGACCGGCAAGGAAGGAGAATGTTAAGACTGGCAAGGAAGGAGAAGTTTAAGACCAGCAAGGAAGGAGAATGTTAAGACTGGCAAGGAAGGAGAATGTTAAGACCAGCAAGGAAGGAGAAGGTTAAGACCAGCAAGGATGGAGAATATTAAGACTGGCAAGGAAGGAGAAGTTTAAGACCAGCAAGGAAGGAGAATGTTAAGACCGGCAAGGAAGGAGAAGGTTAAGACCGGCAAGGAAGGAGAAGGTTAAGACCGGCAAGGAAGGAGAAGGTTAAGACCGGCAAGGAAGGAGGTCCTGAAAATGTAGGGGCAAGCAAGATCATTGTTCAGAGTTAGTACTTTTTAGTCGGGTTTCGAACTGTCGGTTGTAGTCTGTCTCTTTGTAGGGATATGTTAGAGTTTAGGTTGTAGTCTGTCTCTTTGTAGGGAAATGTTAGAATTTAGGTTGTAGTCTGTCTCTTTGTAGGGATATGTTAGAGTTTAGGTTGTAGTCTGTCTCTTTGTAGGGATATGTTAGAGTTTAGGTTGTAGTCTGTCTCTTTGTAGGGATATGTTAGAGTTTAGGTTGTAGTCTGTCTCTTTGTAGGGAAATGTTAGAGTTTAGGTTGTAGTCTGTCACTTTTTAGGGAAATGTTAGAGTTCAGGTTGTAGCACTTTTTAGGGAAATGTTAGAGTTCAGGTTGTAGTCTGTCTCTTTGTAGGGAAATGTTAGAGTTTAGGTTGTAGTCTGTCTCTTTGTAGGGAAATGTTAGAGTTTAGGTTGTAGTCTGTCTATTTGTAGGGAAATGTTAGAGTTTAGGTTGCTGTCTGTCTATCTGTAGGGAAATGTTATAGTTTAGGTTGTAGTCTGTCTCTCTATAAGGAAAATGTTAGAGTTGATTAATTTGTCCTTTTAAGGACAAGGTAAAGTTGAGGGTAGATGTACCTCTGGACTAGGCTGTGAATTCAGATTGAGAAAGTATGTTGTGTTTTTTCAGTTGAAGAAGTTAGCGGTGTCCTTCACCGTTTTGCCGCGAGAGGGTTCGTCCCATGGCGGTGACCTTCAACGTTTTGCCGTGAGATGGTTCGTCCCATGGCGGTGACCTTCACCGTTTTGTCGCGAGAGGGTTCGTCCCATGGTAGTGTCAATCGCCCGGACACTTAATTGATACTCATTGTAATTTGCATCTGACCTACCATATTGCTGTTTGGTTTTCTTGGTATATTTCCAGAAGGTTTTTTACCTAATTATGTCAGTCCGTAAGAACAGCGAAGAGCAAAACCTCTATCTTAAGGCAAAGAAAACTAAATTGATGACCACTGACAAAACAAACAAGGCAGCTGAAATATGTATCAATGTGGAAAAATTGGAAGAAGTAGAAAGTCTTGATTGTCTTGGATCACTACTAACTAATAATGGAGATACAATGAGGGAAATTAAAAGGAGAACATCTATCCCTCTTCAGAAAGTAAAACAAATAAAGAATCTGTGGAGAGGAACAAACAGAGCTACAAAAATCAGATTTTTAAGGGCATGCATCTTTTCCATCGCAACATATGCCTGTGAGACCTGGACACTTAACAAAACAGCTGAGAAGCACATAAATGGTTTTGAATGTAAATGCTACAGAAAAGTTCTTCAAATATCATGGACACAAAAAAAGAACAAATATATCCATAAAACAAGAACATAATATTGAAAAAAAGGCTGGCTAGTAAAGAGGATTAAACAGAGAAAACTTAAATGTTATGATAATTTAGAGAAGACCATCTTGGAAGGGTACAGAAAATGGAAAAAGAAACAAAGGAAGACCACGGTGAAGATGGCAACAAGACATGGTTGATGATCTGCAAATGGATGTGTCAGCAGCAGGGCATCTTGCTTTCAACCGAGAGACCTACAGGAGAGCTGTTAGGGAGGCAAAGTTCCGCAGGGGGCTTGCAAATGGCGGACTGACTGTAATTTGCACCAGCCTCTTCAATCAACTTTCATTGGGCAGCACGCACTTGCAAATGGTGTTTCACCAATAAACTTGTGAATATTGATCTATATTATGTCGCAACTGTGAAGTTGATAGAAGGTGTCATTGTGGTTATGGCTCAAGGTCGCGTATGAGTCTAATGCTTCTCGACCTGCGTTATTTTGGTTATATAGTGAATATCAGTGTAACGAAATGGAGATGTAAGGCCAGTGAGATGGCTTGCATGCCGCGTGAGTAACGCATGTTTGATGCTGATGTTGCTCCTCCAGTGTACTGCCTGGCACGCAAGGCATGTGTGTGTGTGTTTACACTTCTTTAATTCGTAGCCTTCCTTTTCTACCAGACTGCAAGGGAGGCAACCTTCTAGAAGTGTTGTGGCGAAGTAATGTCGCCAAGTCACTCGACCTGCCGCCCTAAGCCCACTTTATATTTATACACAACAACCACTGAAACATGAAATAACTTTGTTATTCCTTGTTGATTATTCAGTTTTTTTTAAAAAATAGAAACAAATACAATAGCTAAGTTTTGCAAAATCTAAGTTGTGAACATATTATCTTGAAATCTTATTACAAAATTAAAAAGCATAAAAATCCCTTGATAAGGATGTAAAGCTCGCTGGATGCAGGAAAACGTGGCGAACTATAGTGCGAGCCCTGTGTGACGTTTAACGGCACGGGAAGGACAAACGCTATGTCTCGACACTTTCGCTGCACTGGCTGTAAAGTTGTCGGCCTTCTGGCTAAGATCAAAGTGGCTGAGGTCAAAGTGTCCTCTTAGCAGGTACCCTGATCAACATGCCCTTTGGTTAAACAAAAGCGTCGTTATTTTTTAACTAAACGAGATGCCCGAGGCCTGCCCTGCACATTGAATGCCGGGGGTATGGTCCACATCTCGTTACGGGTGGACCCGGTTTGCAGTACCACCGGGTCACGGCCTGTTGTTTTCGTTGTCTTAAAAAAAAAAAAAAGGATGTAAGATGTAATAACCGTGGCATGCTGGGATATAGCCTTGGTTCTAATTTCGCCCAAGTTGGTGCTGCTAAGTAGCGTCAAAACAACTATCAACGAATTTATCGACTGTTTCCAGCTTGTGGGCCGACTTGCGACTTATTTATTGACTCGGCCCCGTAGCTCTTGGCGCAAACACGAACGTTGGGTACTAACCACTGCTAGCGATCTATGTTGTGTCAAACGGCCAAATATTCAGGATGAATGTAGGTTTATCCTGACTTTCCCCTTCGTTTGGAACTGTTGTTATTCGATTAACTAAGTCTCAGCTTGAGATTCCGCAGTGAGCAGCCTTCTTTGTCCAGAGTTGCAGTTCGTATCCTTTCACATCTAACATTCAAACTCCTAGCCTTTCTCCCACGCAAGCTTTGTATAGATAATGCATAACATACACAGGTAGCATGGCGTGATACATCATGACACGGCAGGCACCCGCCCACACATCGCATACACCCGACCACACTAAATCAGCTACTGAGTTATTTCAGGGTATAATCATTGTACTACGGGCAAGTCAATCTGTGCGCTGATCTCCTCCTAAATGTACAGTAATTGTAAAAAAAAAAACAGATCCCTGTACACGGAAGTACATAAAGACTGCATCCTGGTTGATCTACGTATGGACCCCTATAGTTGGCTGACAGGCGGATAAATGAATTTCAATGAGTTTCATAGTTCAATAACACTAATAAATAACAGTCAGACTGAATATGGAAGCCCATTCAGCCACTCTTTGTAAAATCCGGTATTCGGCAGAGATTTATACAATACTAGAATTATAAATACGTACATAAATGAAACTGTACGTAAAAAATAAATCTTTGAACAGTTGGGCATAACTAAATATGTTCTTCATGGCTTGGTGATTATTTATGTATTTCTTAGAAGCTTTCAGGAAGCTGAATCGGATATGTTGTTCGTCTTTCTCCACAAACTTGTATTGATGCTCAGTTTCAACACAGTAAAGGTCCACTCACTTCACAAACGAGCAGTAAATCTGATTTGTGACAAACACCGAGAAGAGCACAAACAACTCAAAATTCTACCCCTCAAACACAGAATAATTTTTATCAAAGTTAAGTTTGTTCGTACAGTTCTGTGTCACAATCCTCCGCCATACTTGTGTCACCGTTTAAATCTAAACCTAAACATAGCCAACGTTCTAAAAAACAATCTTATTCCTAAACTCAGGCTTGATCTGTACAAGAAAAGCCATGCATACTCTGCTCGGCAACACTGGAATTCCTTCGCTTACCATTTAAAATCTGAAAGCAATATTTCATATTATAACTCCAAACTTTCCACATTACTTACTTTCCTTATATACCTCATAAAATATCTACTGGTCTCTCTTACCACTGACTCCTTAGCCACCAAGTTGTGTTCTAAAAGAGGATAGCTCAGTAGGTAGTATTTTGTTAAAAATTACCTTATTGAATGCCAAAACATGCGATGTGTTAGAACTGCATCAAAATGGCTCTGTGTGTGTGTTATTTTGTTATATTAGTTGCTTGCCATGTAGCTTATTGTCTTATATTTGAGAATGTAATAGTCTTATTTCACATTTTTAGATATGTTATTTAAGTAACTTGTATCAGTCAGTCATTTGCAAGTCCCTTGCGGAACTCTGCCTTCCTAACAGCTCTCCTGTAGGCCTCTTGGTTGTAAGCAAGATGCCTTGTTGCTGATGCATCCATTCGCAGATCGTCACCTATGTCCTGCAGCCATCTTCGCCTTGGTCTTCCTCTCTTTCTTTTTCCCATTATGTACTCTTCCAAGACGGTCTTCTCTAGATTATCATGACGTTTAATGTGTCCAAAATATTTAAGTTTTCTTTGTTTAATCTTCCTTACTAGCCAGCCTTCTTCAATATTAAGTTCTTGTAGTATGGATATATTTATTCTTTTTTGTGTGTGTCCATGATATTTGAAGAACTCTTCTGTAACATTTACACTCAAAGGCGTTTATGTGTTTCTCAACTGTTTTGTTAAGTGTCCAGGTCTCACGGGCATATGTTGCGATGAGAAAGATACCTGCTCTTAAAAATCTTATTTTTGTACTTCTGTTTGTTCCTCTCCACAGATTATTTAGTTGTTTTACTTTCTGAAGAGCGATAGATGTCCTCCTTTTAGTTTACCTCATTGTATCTCCATTATTAGTTAGTAGTGATCCAAGATATTCAAAACTCTCCACTTCTTCCAATTTTTCCTCACTGATACATATTTCAGTTGCCTTGTTTGTTTTGTCAGTTGTCATTAATTTAGTTTTCTTTGCATTAAGATAGAGGTTTTGCCCTTCACTATTCTTACGGACAGATATAATTAGTTTTTCCATTCCTTTTTGTGTTTTGGACAGTAATACTGTGTCATCAGCAAATGTATTCTCTGGTATTTAATAACCTCCACTTTGTATGGCGTCGTAATATTTTTTGTCTACATCTTCTCTAACATTCCTCATTATTATCTTCAGTATACAAGTTAAATAAGTAAGGCGACATTATGCACCCCTGTCGGACCCCCTGTTTTATGTTAGAACAAGTTGTTGCTTCACCATTTATTCTCACTGCTGCCCGTTGGTCTATATACATCAATGATATTAATTGTGTATGTGTTGGAAATCTCTTTTTTTTTCATTATTCCCCTAAGTTTCTGGTGTCCTACACAGTCAAATGCTGGAACGCCATAAGCAATTTCAACCAAACTTGGCACGCATATGACTTACAATCGGACAGTGCACTGTGGGGGTTAGACCACCCCTAGGATACCCCTATGGGTCAGGGCGACATGTAAAAGTAATCGAAAAAAAACTATGTTAGTGTCGAATCCATAGTTTTTGGGGTCGCTGAGATGAA
Source organism: Achatina immaculata (assembly GCA_009760885.1). Taxonomy (NCBI): domain Eukaryota; kingdom Metazoa; phylum Mollusca; class Gastropoda; order Stylommatophora; family Achatinidae; genus Lissachatina; species Lissachatina immaculata. Next base: position 38,181,577 of record CM019698.1, read on the forward strand.
TAGTGACACTCCTACTGCCGTTTAAGTCCAAGTTCAGCTCCCAACGGCATGGGGGTCCCTAGGGGTGGGGTGGGATGGGGGGTGACATGTAAAAATAATCGAAAACCATCGATATTACTGTCGACACCATAGTTTTCTGGGTCGCTGAGATGAATAGTGGCACTCGCAAGTTCAGCCCCCATCGGCAAGGGGGGAGGGGGTGGGGGTGTGTGAGAAGTGGTGAAAAATAAAACTGTCCAAACTGACAGAGATTAGTGTCGAATCCATAGTGTTCGGGGTCGCTAAGCTGATTGGTGACAGTCCTGATGACAATTAAGACCGCGTTTAGTCGAATAGAAGAAACAGAAAAATGTAGAACCGTCTAGACTATGCAGAACCTTCTAGAAGGTTGTAGAAATGAATAGAATATTGTAGAACCTTCTACAAGGACTGGGAAACTGATAAGACATCTGTAGGCACTTCTAGAAGGCTGTGGAAATGAATAGAACGTTGTAGGACCGTCTAGAAGGTTGTGGAAATGAATAGAACTTTGATGATTGGGATAAATAAATACCCGGGCAACGCCGAATAATCAGATAGTTAAATATATATCTCTTGTTTCTCTTCCTTGTCTAAAACCGGCTTGGATCATATTGATTTCTCCTTCTATTTTCTTTCGAAGTCTACCTGCTATTATCTTTTAATAGTATTTTACTGACATGACTAATCAAGGGCAACATAAAACCAGAAATCGCTGAAGAACATTTTATTTTCGTCGAAGGAAAAGGTACAGGTAATACGATATATATAAAGAGAACATTGATGGAGAGATCAAAAGAAGTAAAGACGGACCTGTACTTATAGCAGTGAAGGTTGAGAACCAAATAGGAGCATTCCAAGACATAAAAATGAGAGTAAGACAAGGATATGTACTATCTCATGACCTTTTCTCCTTGTACAGCGAAAACATAATGAGAAATATTGAGAGCACGCCAGAAATATCAATTGGCGGGTACAACCTTAACAACTTAAGATAAGCAGACGACACAGTTCTGATTGCTAAAAGTGAAAGGGAGCTACAGGCTCTTCTGGACATCGTGGTTCGTGAAAGTAAAATTAAAGGTCTCAGCCTGAATTAAAAAAAAAAAAAAAGACTGAAGTGATGGTCATCTAAAAGAAAGGAATACCACCAAAAATTGGTGCATCGATGGCACAAATCTGAATCAAGTTGATATATTACTTAGGAACAATTATAACAACTGATGAGAAATGTCACAACGAAATAAAAACCAGATGTGCTCAGGCCAAGTCAGCATTCCAGAAAATGATAAACATCTTGTGCAACAGATCCATATCAATGTAAACAAGATTCGAGTTCTTAAATGTTACATCGACCCAGTTCTATTTTATCGGTAAGAAGCGTGGTCTATGAATAACAGAATACAGCGAGAAATGTAGGCCATGGAAATGTAGTTTATAAGATGGAAACAGAAGGTACCATGGACAGCTAAGAAAACCAATGAGGAAATCTTTAAGAGATGCCGGAGTTAAAAGGCAAATTATAGTAAAGATCAGAGGCAGACAAGCGAGATTTATAGGGAGTTTCCTGAGAAGAAGAAAATTGAAAAAAAACGGTGGCAAATGGAAAAATTGAGAGAAGAAGAGACAGAGAAAGACAAAAAGAGAAGTTACTGAATGTCTGGCTAGGAAGAAAGATACCGGCGGAGCTTATACTCGCCTAAAAAGACAAGAAATTGTGGACAGAAATGATCGCCTACGCCACTCGGCATGGCAGTTTATTGAATGATTGAGTGATTGATTGATTGATTGATATCATTTAATCTTTTTGAACCACATTCTTTCAAGAACAATATCACACAGTTCACACTCGGTAGGAGACATTGACTAGGAAAAGTTCACACTCTGTGGGAAACACTGACTGGTCACAGTTCACACTCTATGGGAAACATTGACTAGACACAGTTAACATCATTGTGGAAACATAGACTAGGAAAAGTTCACACTCTGTGGGAAATATTGACTAGGCACAGTTAACATTATTGTGGAAACATAGACTAGGAAAAGTTCACACTCTGTGGGAAATATTGACTAGGCACAGTTAACATTATTGTGGAAACATAGACTAGGAAAAGTTCACACTCTGTGGGAAATATTGACTAGACACAGTTAACATTATTGTGGAAACATAGACTAGGAAAAGTTCACACTCTGTGGGAAATATTGACTAGGCACAGTTAACATTATTGTGGAAACATAGACTAGGAAAAGTTCACACTCTGTGGGAAACATTGACTAGCCACAGTTCACATTCTGTTGGAAACACTGACTAGGAAAAGTTCACACTCTGTTGGAAACATTGACTAGGAACAGTTAACATTATTGTTGAAACATTGAATAGGAAAAGTTCACACTCTGTTGGAAATATTGACTAGGCACAGTTCACACTCTGTTGGAAACATTGACTAGCCACAGTTCACATTCTGTTGGAAACATTGACTAGCCACAGTTCACACTCTGTTGGAAACATTGACTAGGCACAGTTCACACTCTGTGGGAAACATTGACTAAGCACAGTTCACACTCTGTGGGAAACATTGACTAGCCACAGTTCACGCTCTGTGGGAAACATTGACTAGGCACAGTTCACACTCTGTGGGAAACATTGACTAGGCACATTCACACTCTGTGGGAAACATTGACTAGGCACAGTTCACACTCTGTGGGAAACATTGACTAGGCACAGTTCACACTCTGTGGGAAACATTGACTAGCCACAGTTAACACTCTGTTGGAAATATTGACTAGGCACAGTTCACACTCTGTGGGAAACATTGACTAGGCACAGTTCACACTCTGTGGGAAACATTGACTAGCCACAGTTCATACTCTGCTGGAAACATTAACTAGGAAAAGTTTACACTCTGTGGGAAACATTGACTAGGCACAGTTAACATTATTGTGGAAACACAGACTAGGAAAAGTTCACACTCTGTTGGAAACATTGACTAGGCAAAGTTCACACTCTGTTGGAAACATTGACTAGGCACAGTTCACACTCTGTTGGAAACATTGACTAGGAACAGTTCACACTCTGTGGGAAACATTGACTAGGCACAGTTCACACTCTGTTGGAAACATAGACTAGGAAAAGTTCACACTCTATTGGAAACATTGACTAGCCACAGTTCACAATCACTGGGAAACATTGACTAGTCACAGTTCACACTCTGTTGGAAACATTGACTAGCCACAGTTCACACTCTGTTGGAAACATTGACTAGGCACAGTTCACACTCTGTGGGAAACATTGACTAGGCACAGTTCACGCTCTGTGGGAAACATTGACTAGGCACAGTTCACGCTCTGTGGGAAACATTGACTAGGCACAGTTCACACTCTGTGGGAAACATTGACTAGGCACAGTTCACACTCTGTGGGAAACATTGACTAGGCACATTCACACTCTGTGGGAAACATTGACTAGGCACAGTTCACACTCTGTGGGAAACATTGACTAGGCACAGTTCACGCTCTGTGGGAAATATTGACTAGCCACAGTTCGCACTCTGTTGGAAACATTGACTAGAAGAGTGGCAGAAGCTGATGTAAATTTGACATTTCTTTAGAATATCCAAAGTTAACATGTCAAAGATAAAACGGAAACAGATAAAGTTGAATTTATCTCTTTATAATGAACAAGTTATAAAAAGACCTTTAACTCATACACCTTGCTGATATTTCCATTAGATTACAAAAGTCGATATATATCAACCAGTAGAATGAACTTTAAGGAAATATATATCAACTAACAGAACGACTGTTAAGAACAGATGTATCCACCAACACAAAGACGCGTAAAGAACAGATGTAACACACAATAAGTAGAGCATAAGTATTCAACTATACACAAAGCACTGCAGTAAAGCTGTGACCAATCAATCAAGTGCCGTGCCACGTGGTGTAGGCGATCATATCTCTCCACAATTCCCTCTCTATAGACTTGATTATAAGATCCGCCGTTGACGTTTTTTCCTAGCCACACTGACCATAGAAGGAAGAAGATCAAGAGGAAGACCAAGAGAAATGATACTGGACAGTCTGACGGGATGGTGTGAGAGGAGATCACCAATTGAGCTGATGGCCTGCATGAAGGATCGGATACTCTGGAGAAGCATAATAGCCAACGCCAGTCGGCACGGCACATGATGATGATGATGACACTGACAACACATCCAGTTACTTCTCTCTCTGTCTTCCTATGTCTCTTCTTCCCTCAATTTTTCCAGATGCCACAGTGTATTCCAGTTTTCCTTTTCACAGAAAATGTTCTACAAATTTCACTTTTCTTCCTCAGATCTTTGTTGTAATTTTGCCTTTTAACTCCAGCCTCTCTTAAGACTTCTTAATTGGTTTTCTTAGCTGTCCATGGTATTTTCAACATCCTTCTTATTAACCATATTTCTATCACCTACATTTCTCGCTGTACTGTCTTATTCATAGACCAGGCTTCACATCCATAAAACAAAATTTGCCCGATGTAACATTTAAGTACTCGGAATCTTGTTTCCATTGATATGGATCTATAGCACAAGATGTTTCTCATTTTCTGGAATGTTGACTTGGCCTGAGCATGTCTGCTTTTTATTTCGTTGTGACATTTCCCATCAGCTCTTATAATTGTTCCTAAGTAATTGAATCTATCAACTTGTTTCAGTTCTGTGCCATAGATGGTAATTCTACATTTTGGTGGTATTCTTTTCTTTTAGATGACCATCACTTCAGTCTTCTTTTTATTTAGGCTGAGACCTTTACTTTTACTTTCGCGAACTACGACGTCCAGAAGAGTCTGTAGCTTCCTTTCACTTTTAGCAATCAGAACTGTGTCGTCTGTGTATCTTAAATTGTTAGAGTTCTACCCCCAGTTGATATTCCTGACAAGCTCTCTATATTTCTCATTATGTTTTCGCTGTACAAGGAGAAGAGGTCATGAGATAGTACATATCTTTGTCTTACTCCCAATTTTATGTCTTGGAATGCCCCTATTTGGTTCTCAACCTTCATTGCTGCTGATTGCTGCCAGTATATGTTTTTGATGAGTTTCAGATGTTTCCCATTTATGATGATGTCTTTCGGCATTCTTATAATTTCTGTGCGTCTCACTTTATCAAATGCTTTACAGTAGTCTATGAAGCACAAGTGTAGGTCAATCTTTACTTATATGGAACTTTCTATCAATGTTCTCAATATATATATATATATAATATATATATATATATATATATATATATATATCTTATATATCTTATATCCTTCCCGTGCCGTTAAACGTCACATAGGGCTCGCAAAGTAGTTCGCCAATTTTTCCTGTCTTTGGCGAGTCTTTCAACCTCATCAAAGGATTTTATGCCTGTTAATTTGGCCTCTCTTAATAATGTCCTCTTCAGAGTTTTACGCGGTCTGCCTCTTTTTCTTCGGCCTGTTGTGTTCCACTTGATAGCTTGTTTTGGGATTCTCTGATCATTTCTTCTCATCAATTGACCAACATATGTCCATCTTCTTTTCCTGATCACCCATGAGACTAGTTGTTGTTCAGTCATCTGTCTTATCTCTGCATTGTTCTTGAATTCATTCCACTTGATGCCGAGTATTTTCCTTAGGTATTTGTTTTCAAAAGAATCTAATTTCTTTTCTATTTCTTTGGTTGTTTTCCAGCTTTCGCATGCATAAATGAGGGTGGATATTACATTTGAATTGAATAGTCTTAACTTGGTTTTTGTGCTTATAACTTTTGAATTCCATATGTTCTCAAGATTCTTGAAGATTGATGCTGCTTTTGCAATTCTGATCCTAACTTCCTTTCACCATCCTGGTCTATGTAGCTGCCAACGTATGCAAATTGACTGACTTCTTCAATATCTGTCCCTTCTATATGTATTTTTCCATTTTGATTGAGAGGAATTTTCATTATTTTTGTTTTGTCCTTGTTAATTTCAAGTCCTATTTTGCTAGCCAGTGAAGACAGGCAATCTGTTTTTTCTTGCATGGAATTCACATTATTACTGATAAGAGTTATGTCATCAGCAAAATCAAGATCTTCTAGTTAGGTCTCATGTACCCAGTCAATACCTGTGTTACCTGTGCAGCATTTTTTCATTATGAAGTCTATTGTAATCCCAAAAAGTAAAGGAGACAGTATACATCCTTGTTTCACGCCTGTTTCAATCTGGAACCATTCACTCATCCCTTCTTCTGTCTTGACTGCACAAACATATCCATTGTATAAGTCCTTAATGATGTTGACAATTTTAGATGATATTCCATATAGACATAAAATTCTCCATAATAAATCTCTGTGTATGCTATCAAATGCCTTTTTAAAATCTATGAAGTTCAGTATTAATGGTTTCTGCTTTTCAATACGTTCTTCAAGTATTATTCTGAGAGTAAAGATCTGATCGAGACAGCTTCTCCCTTTTCGAAATCCTGCTTGTTCTTCTCTCATTGCAGTATCCATTATATCTTTGAGTCTATTTTTAAATATATATATATATATATATATATATATATATATATATAGCATTACTTGTGCCTTTTCCTTCGACGAAGCCACACTGTTCTTCAGCGATTTCTGGTTTTATTTTGCGCCTGACTCTTCTCATGACAATACGAAGAAGGATTTTGGTAACATGGCTCATGAGACTAATGGTTCGATGGTCTTCACATTCAACTGCATCTTGTTTCTTTGGTAGGGAAATGAAAATGGATTTCAAAAATTATGATAGGACATAGTTACTGTTATAGATGTTATTCAGCAATATGGTAATTATTTCTATGCCAAGATCTCCTAATGCTTTTAATTCTTCCTTTGTGTTTTTATCTGGTCCTGGTGCTTTGTTGTTCTTCACGTATACTTGGATGAGGTTTGTGTCTGTTGTGTGGCCCGAAGCTGTGATACTAAAATATATAAACTAGGGAAAAAGTAGAAACAGCTTTATTACTCAACGATTACAAAGTTGTGGCGTTTCGGCGTGATCCTTAGTAATATAAACACATATAGGACGAAGAATTAGAGAGAGGAGATAAGTATAGAATCACATGAATCCTGTGTTAAAAAAAAAATAAAATGAATAGAGCACTTCGCTATAACTCGAAAGAGTATGCAGCTTTTCCAACACATGCTCAGAAATGCGCTCGTTCAAAATGTGCTCGTTCAGAAATGAACAGGAATGCGCATAGTGGAGCGTAGAGAATGTTTAAATAGAGACCTGTGATGTGTGATAAATGGATGGTAACTGAGGGTGGTGGGTATTGAAACTATTGAAGAGAGAGAGTGATACAATGGTAACCTAGCCAGGCTTCAAAAGGCACAAATTCGATGGACAGGGCACGTAGTCAGAATGAGTAACACTCGACTGCCTACACAGCTCCTTTATGGGGAACTTCTGAACGGAAAACGGAAAGCTGGAGGGCAAAAAAAAAAAAAGCGTTACAAGGATACGCTCAAAACCTCATTCAAAGCCTTCGGGATAGACATAAACTCTTGGGAGGCCATAGCACAAGTCCGCCCATCATGGAGGGCTTTAACCACCCTGGGTGCTCAGAGAGCAGAGCACTCAAAAATTGAAAATGCCCAGTACAAACGCACGATGCGAAAAGCCAAGGCAGCACAAGTACCCACAATTGAATCTGGACATAAATGTTCCGTGTGTGGCAAAACTTTTAGATCTTGTATAAGGCTAGTTGGTCACGCACCGTCACAACTCTCCTTACTTGGACTAAGATGAATCTGTGGTCATCATCGAAGACGCTGAAATGAACGAACAACAGCAACAACAACACAGCCAGGAGAAGGTGAAATAAATTATTACGGTTGGGGTAGATGGGTTGGTAATGCGATGATGTGAGGATGTTCTGAACTATGTGTTACAAGTGAGAAGAGAATGGAGCTTAGTGGAGAGGGATTATGATTGTGGAAGAGGATAATGTTATGTGTAGCTGAATAACGAGTTCAAATCGTGTGGTTACAGCATCTCATAGTCCTGAATGTAGCGGTTCTCAATCGCTAGGCGACTTATGTGACATTGTTTGATGGCTGTTACCAGAAAATCATATTTGCCTCTATGGCTGATGCCACTGAAATGATTCTGGACTGGTTTTAAAGCATACTGGGTGATATCGTACAGATGTTTCTGCTTGCAGTCCCCTAGTCTGAGGCCAGTTTCACCAATATATATTATCTTGCATCTTTTGCATATGACGACACATATTACATTACGGGACTTGCATGTGAATCCCGCATAAAGAGTGATAGTTTTAGGAAAGGAGATTGTTTCGTTTCGCAGACTACAGGGCGGGTAACACAGCGAGGGCGGTTACATTTTCTGATGCCAAAATATGCAAGGTTCCCCTTCAAGTGGCTGTGGACGAGGATGTTCTTAAGATTCGGCTCACGCTTATTAATAGGGGTGGACCAGAGAAAATGTCGCGAGTGTCATGGTCGAGTTGGAGTATTGGCAGATGACGATAAAGAATTTTATTAACCACCTGACCATGCAGGTGAAAAGGCAGTACTAACTGACTCTGTCAGAAGAGGTAACAGGCTTTTTTTATGAATGCTTCTTTGCGGCTCACTAGTTCGATACGGATTCAGGACTATGGGACGCTAGAACCAAACGGTTTGAACTCGTTATTCAGCTACACGTAACATTATCCTCTTCCACAATCATAATCCCTCTCAAATAAGCTCCATTCTCTTCTCACTTATTACACATAGTTCAGAACATCACATCATCGCATTACAACCCGTCTACCTTAACCATAATCACTTATTTCACCTTCTCCTGGCTAGGTTACCATTGTATCACTTTCTCTCCCTACAACAGTTTCCCCACTCACCACCCTCAGTTACGATCCACCTATCACACATCAGAAGTCCCTTTGTATCCTGGCGGTACTCACAAGTACCAATTTATTTAAATTGTAATATTTCATAAATGCATACATCATTCTTGATAATACTCAAAGGAATATGTATAACAGCCTTCTGTCAAACAACCAGTAAAAGGCTATCACTCTGAAATTTTGCTATTCGTTGTGAGGAGTTTACTTTTTTCTGTCCTGTCAAACAAAACTGGCCGATTTGTAAGAAAACTTGAGTTTTTTCCTCTTTGTACTTGTAAATTTCATCCTTTAATAAGAAAACACGAATATGTTTATAAAAATTCATTTCTTTCTTTCTATGTTCATAGCTCACCAAAAACTGCCTTATGACATAAAAAAAATAATGAAAAAGTTACAGGATACAAAGGGTTAAATATTCTCAATCATGCGCATTTCTGTACATTTCTGAACGAGCACATTTTCAACGTAGGACATTTTGAACGTAGCACATTTTGAATGGACGCATTTCTGAACGAGCGTCGGAAAAGCTACATATTCTTTCAAGTTATAGCTAAGTGCTCTGTTCATTTTATTTTTTTTAAAACATGATTCATTTGAATCTATACTTTATCTCCTCTCTCTATGTTTTCGTCCTGCGTGTGTTTGTATGATTAAGGCTCACGCGGAAACGTCACAACTTTGTAGTCGTTAAGTAATAAAGCTGTTCCTACTTGTTTCCTAGTTTATACATGTAAGAACAGATGTATGAGGAGAAAGGAAATAGTTCAATTTGAAATTCACCACCAGTAAAACTTTCAGTTTCTTAGTCTGTCTTCTCACTCTGTTCTAACTAGATCTGGAGGGTTGTGTGGTTGTTTCGGTCTCTACGACAGAAAATCTCCAGCCTAACTAGCGCCTGGTTTATTTGCTTGTAGCCCTGGACATTTTCAGTCTTATCGTTCTGAATATTACGCTAACAGTCTGGTGCCTGAACTTATCACAGAGTATGCCTTCAAATACTAGTTTCTTCTAGGTTTTCCTTATTATTAGTTCGTCTTGTTCAGAAACGTCCTTAGAGCAAACAGAGCCTCCCTCATTTCTTCTTCTGAGTGGAGTAATAAATCAACACCGTTTTGTGTCATCTGCTTCATGTCCCCGTGATTCTTTGCTTCTAGTCAGAGAAGTGTCATATTTTGCTTTGTCTGGAGACCATCAATCTGGTATTTTATGGCTATCTCACAAGAGAGAGCAGTTTGTGTGGCCGTGTACAACCAAGCCGAGGTAACGATCTTTGACGAGTACGATCAAATTATTCATCTGTGGACAGATGTTAATATTGTGGACTGCAGGAATAACATGGACAGAAATCAGAATAATATGTGTGATATTCAATTCAATTCAATTCAATTCAATTCAATTCAATATCATACATATTATTCTGATATGTGTGATATATGTACAAATTTTGACAGGCAGTCTCTTCTACAGCAAATATATTTTGTGTGGGGTTATAGAAGGTTGAGAAAAGTTTAGAAGTCGTCGAAAGATCTTTTTTAAACGATCATGAAATATTTATTAGTTGGAAAGTGTCAACATTGTACTGGTATTTGTTTCTACAAAATAGTGTAGAACTGGCTCTCTTCTCACATGTCCAGTCTTTGGTAAACACCACCACGAGTTTATATAATATATAAATGTGTGCGGTAGAGAGAGTTTGTGGAGTGTAAATTATGCGGAGTTGGTAACTAGGATTTGTAGACTGAGGATATTAGGACGGTAACTGGGATTTGTAGACTGTTAGGATGGTGACTGGGATTTGTAGACTGAGGACATTAGGATGGTGACTGGCATTTGTAGACTGAGGACATTAGGATAGTGACTTGGATTTGTAGACTGAGGACATTAGGATGGTGACTGGCATTTGTAGACTGAGGACATTAGGATGGTGACTGAGATTTGTAGACTGAGGACATTAGAATGGTGACTGGGATTTGTAGACTGAGGATGTTAGGATGGTGACTGAGATTTGTAGACTGAGGACATTAGGATAGTGACTGGGATTTGTAGACTGAGGATATTAGAATGATGACTGGGATTTGTAGACTGAGGACATTAGGATGGTGACTTTGATTTGTAGACTGAGGACATTAGGATGGTGACTGGGATTTGTAGACTGAGGACGTTAGGATGGCGACTGAGATTTGTAGACTGAGGACATTAGGATGGCGACTGAGATTTGTAGACTGAGGACATTAGGATGGTGACTGGGATTTGTAGACTGAGCATGTTAGAATTAGGACTGAGAATTTTAGACTGAGGATGTTAGTATGGAGACGATTTGTGTGATTAATGGAAGCTGAGCTATTTGACCTACTGTCTCTGGGGTCGTGTTTTAGCGTGAAACCGGTTCATTCTCTCGTGTGCTTTCTGTTTCAGCAAAATAATAATAGCAAATACTTGAAATGTGAAGAGCAACATGTTTCATTATCCAAAGGACAGTCCTGTTAGCTGGAGACTCACGTGTGAAACAGGAGAATTATGAAACATGCTGTCGTCCAGATTTCGTCAAGTACAGAGATACATAAAGTACGAAGGTCCATAAATCTGGATCACTTCTATAACTCTCGAACATCTTTTAAGCACTTCACAACACCTCCTTCCTACATTTATAGAAAATCTCCAAGTACTACTAAAACATTTAATCATTTGCGAGTAAATCTGGAATAAATTTCCCTGCTGGATTCTCTACTGTCCTTTTCTGTTATGCAGGAAACTCTCTACCGTAGAGAGCGGAACAACAACACAACTCCTTCAGATCATCAGAGGAAGTACCCCCCCCCCCTCAGACAAGTGTTTCGGCCCTTTAAACTCCTGACACTCTAAGGGGGGTGGGCCCCTCTGGGTCATGACTCCCAGAGGTCTTGTGAGTTGTTGCTTTTTTTCTGGTCCCGGGATCGAACCCATGATCTTCCAGTTGCCACGCGTCTTTAGCGATTTAGCTATGGAGGACTGGTATTGGTTGTGGCAAATGAAATTACTTATGCTCCCAATGCTTGTTTCGCATACTCCACAGCCAGCATGAGGCCTTTTCTGCTGTTTCTGAAAGGCTTCTCAATGCCCTTGCTCTTGCTTGTCCCTTTATGCCCAGTTGCTTACATAGGTCATATGCTGATGTTGCTAGGAATCCTCTTGCTCCCACTTCTACAGCTATCACTATTGCCCTGATTCCTGCCCCCTGCCTCAGTTGCTTGACCAGATCATTGTACTTCTCCAATTTGAATAAATACTGTTCCTCTATTCTAGTTTCGTATGGGACCGTAAGCTCGATCATTATTAATTCCTGTTTTTCTGTGGAGTACACTACAATGTCCGGTAAATGTTACCTACCAATGTCCCATGTACAAGTAAAAGATTAGTCATTTTACTAGGCTTTTGTTTGGTTACATTTTGAATCAATGGCGTCTTCGCGTAACTTACGATTTTGTTCCAAACATTTTAAAATCCTTCCTTGAAGACTACCCCATGCTGAACAGGTTTACATGTCTGTCACATCAGACTGTCATCATCTCTGATCATTTGACTTCCGTCAATATTTGTCATCATCCACCCCTGGGAACAACTGTGTTAAGAGCACACTTATCTTAACACAGTGTTTGTGAGACAGGGAACATAGATCTGTTTGCTTAAAAACTCTGACCTACCTCTGTAGCCCAGAAACTTGTAGCAATCAACACTAATTGTAATTGTAATTGTTATTTTTGCAAAATGTAATGTCAGGTTGGTGGACGGATGGGGACATGGAGATCTCTGGCGGGGATGAGGGAAGTCTGGTGTGAAACCAATGAATCCAGGACGTGACAAGCCTATGGGTCTTTACAACAATGGCTATCAGAATGATGTGAACAAAACAGAGCCAGTAGACTATAGGTGGCGGGGAATGGATATCGTTGAAGCACTCATCAGATTCCTCATCTCAGAGTCGGAGTGTCTTTGTGGAACTGTCTCAAACCATCTGACATAGAGAAGGGGTTTAAGTACAGCCACCAGAGGCTGGAAAACAAAGTTTTGGCCAGGCCAGCCACACTGTCTTCATGGCAGTCCGAGCACGACCACAGTCTGCCCTAGCAAGGAAAGGTGCTGAAGTCGGAGTTACCCAGCCAAAAGGCGCATCGCAAAAATCAGGGTAACACGCATTATCGCTAATGAAATGTCTATATCTACAGTTTTCAAACATGGTGCTCGCCCTGTGAAGACTAACCAGGCAGGTGCAGTGCCGGGCCCCATGCCTCGAAAGGGTCCACCCAATGCTACTGGAGGTCCTCTCAGTTCGTCTTGTGGAGTCAGGAGACATGAGAGTAGAGCTACTGGCCAAAAAATACAACAGAAGAAAACAGCCAAAAAGCAAGAACTTAAAATAATGCAGTGGAATGCTGAGGGTGTCAGCAGTGTTAGAGATGGCTATAGCAAAAAGGCTGAACTAGAGAACATACTTTTTGCAGAGCAGGTAAGTATATGCTGCATACAGGAGACACACCTAACCAAAGATGCCGCCTTTAAAATCAGAGGCTACCAGTGTTTTAGATCAGACCGACAGGACAGAAGAAAAGGAGGAGTACTCACACTTGTTAAGAATAACATCAGCGCATGTCAGGTGGGAGTGTACATGGAAGGAGCCGAATACCAGATGATCCATCTAAAAAGTAGTAATACAGATTTCCACCTCCTTAACTATTACTGTCCTAATGACCGCCCACTTGCTTTAGGAACAATCCCACACAAAGAGAGACTGATGGTCTGTGGTGATTTTAACAGTCATTCCCAGAGCTGGGGCTATGACCACATAGACAAGAGAGGAGAGGAAGTTGAGAGCTGGCAGGATGATAATGGACTTCTCCTGATCAACCAGCCAATGGATGCCCCAACATTTTACTCAAGGGCTTGGCATACAAAATCAACACCAGATCTGGCATTCCACTCTCCAGATCTCAAGTGGAACATTACACGTGAAGTTGGAAAACAACTTGGAGGTAGCGACCATCGACCAGTCTTCCTGACAATAGAAAATGAACTCCTTAACACCAGTAACCCTCTCCCCAGATGGAACTATAAAAAAGCAAACTGGACAATGTACAGACATCGTACAGGTATCCTGGTGGGACAGCTGTCCATAGAAGGTAAGGATATTAACAGCATAGTGAAGGAGTTCAATGCTTGTATCCTTCAGGCCGCTCGTGAAACCATTCCCAGAGGAGCTCGCAGGGACTATAAACCATACTGGTCTAGTGAGCTGGGAAAACTCCATGATGACGTGGAAGCAGCTCGAAAGCAAGCAGAAAATAGACCATGCCAAGAACACCACAATAATTACCAACATTCTAAGGCCAAATTTCAGAGAGCAAAGCTGCAAGCCAGACGAGAAAGTTGGAGAGAGAAAACAGAGTCCCTAAACTTTGAAAAGGATGGAAGGAAACTGTGGAAACTAATCAAACAGTTAAATGATGAGAGTACTGGAAGAAGTACAAAGATTACACTAATAGAGGATGGGAAAACTCTTACAGGTAAGCAGGTAGCAGATCACTTTGCTCGCATGTTTGCACAGGACTGCAACATTGATATCCATCCAGAGAAGGAGCGTACAGTGCGCATCGAGCTACAGAAAAAGGAGGAACAAGTCAGAAAAGTGGAGGTCATGGATGCACCAATCACACGCAGTGAGTTAGACCTAGCAGTTAGTAAACTGAAACCAAGGAAATCACCAGGACCAGATGGAGTGTCCAATGAAATGATCAAGAACCTGGGAATGGCAGCAATGGGAAAGCTGTTGGATATTTTCAATATGTGCTGGAGCACAGGTAAGTTACCTCAAATCTGGAAGGAAGCAAGCATGGTACCACTGCTAAAACCAGGGAAAAACAGTGATACTGCCTCCAGCTACAGGCCAATCAGTCTCACTAGCTGCCTATGCAAAACGATGGAACGCATCATTGACCTGAGGCTAAAATGGTACCTAGAAAGTGAAAACCTTCTCGTTCCACAACAAGCAGGATTTAGGCAGTACTACAGTACGGAAGATCAAGTGACCTATCTCTCTCAAGAGATTGAGGATGCATTCCAAGAGAAAAACCTTGTACTAGCAGCATGGATAGACCTGAAGAAAGCCTTTGATAAAGTATGGAAAAAAGGTCTGTTGTGGAAACTAAGAAACTGCAATGTGAATGGAAGACTGTACAACTGGATAAAGTCCTATTTACACAATAGAAGAGCTAGAGTAGTAATGGATGGACACAAAAGTCAGAAAGTACTTCTGCGACACGGTGTACCACAAGGAGGAGTCCTTTCGCCTACACTATTCCTTGTATTCATTAATGACCTGGTCAAGGAACTTCCCTATGGAATCAAAGCAGCACTGTATGCAGATGATCTGGTCATGTGGTGTACAGATGAATATGCGACAGTTGCTACACAGAGACTCCAAAGAGCAGCAGACATCTTGACATCATGGACAAACAAATGGTGTGTAAGTATCAACACAGAGAAATCAAGTACCACTCTGTTCACCCTCTCATCTAAAAAGAAAGCAGGTAAGATCTTTGTAAATGAAATACCCTTAAGGATGGACAATCAACCCACTTACTTAGGAGTGATTCTTGACTCAAAACTGACTTGGAAGCAACACATCAACAGTGCAGAAGCAAAAGCCAGAAGAAAACTAGCCATATTAAGAAAATTGAGTGGGACTACATGGGGAGCTAGTGAAAGAATCCTCAAGAACGTATATCAGCAAAGTATTCTACCACATTTAGAATATGGCTCAACATCTTGGTGCACAGCATCAAACACTACGCTGCATAATCTAGACAAGGTTCAAAATCAGTCACTACGGATTATCACAGGTGCCATGAGGTCCACACCAATAGTAGAAATGCAGAAAATAGTTGGTGTTCAACCGCTAAAGGAACGTAGAGACACAAAGGTCATGACCATGGGAGAAAAATTCTTAGCTCTGTAAGCCATCCCTGAAGGAGAGATTCAATAACTTGGCATTAGGACGGCTTAAAAGAAGCAGCTTCATTCATCAGGCCAAGCGTATGCGTAAGCTGATACCTGACCTTCCAACTGTAGTCACTCCATTATCATCTGTACCAGAGCATACACCATGGAAAGAAGCAGATTATACACAAATAACTATTCAGACTGAAGTGAAAGATGTGCAGAATGGTGAGATGCAGAGCAGTCTTGTAAGATCAGTAGCCACACTTAGTGTTCTAGATGACAAATATCCATGTGACACCTGGATACGTGTGTATACAGATGGATCTGCACATAATGCCATAAAAAATGGTGGGGCAGGAGCATATATTGAATATCCAAACAACACCATTGACAAGATTTCCATACCCACTGGTAAATACTGCAACAACTTTGATGCAGAAGTTAGGGCAATTATTGCTGCAGTTGAAAAACTATCAGACTCCAGAATTGATACATGTCCTGTAGTAATTCTCACAGATGCAAGATCAGTACTGGAGGCTCTTCAGTGCAACAAACTACCAGACCTTAAGGATGCCTTGTCAAAAATTGGCTTACAACATGGAGTCACTTTGCAGTGGATTCCCTCCCACTGTGGGATACCAGGCAATGAGAAAGCTGACCATCTGGCCAAAGAGGGCACTGAAATGGAGCAACCAGACATACCAGTCACCTATAATCAGAAGAAAAGCATGATAAAAACCTACAGGAAGCCACAAACACCACCACATGATGACTATCACATGCTAAACAGAAAGGAACAAGTCACCATCTTCCGTCTCCGAACAGGACACAGCCGACTCCGAAGTCATATGTATACAAAGTTTAAGGTTGGTACTACTAATCTATGTACATGTGCCCAGGTGCCCCAAACCGTGGAACATATCCTCCAGAACTGCATCAACTTCGAGACACTGAGAAATAATTACTGGCCCAGTGAAACCACTAAAGAAGATAAGCTCTTCGGTTCCATACATGAATTACAAAAAACAGTGAAATTTATCCAAGAGACAGGACTGCAGATATAGACAGACAGTGCGAACGAAGAAGAAGAAGAAGAAGAGAAGTCATCATCCAAGTTATGATGAGGTACAGAGAGCAGGCATTCCCTGGTACTTGTTAACTGTTCGGTATAAGGCACTCTGCCACGATTTCATTTCAGCTATGGTGTTTTAGGGCTTTTGTTAACGAAATATTGCTCCTCTAGATTCGCCTCGTTTATGATGTCTTCGAGTCAACAGCTCCCCAGGTCTTAAGGGGAGGTTATGTATCCTTACCTGCACGAAGGTCTTAAGATAGGGGAATTTCTGCTGAGCTCTGGTTTAGACTTAAAAACGTGGCGTGGGAAGTTCTGTCCAGGACGGATTCTGTACCTATGGCGCCTTTACATATCACATCTATCACAAGCTTTGCTGTCTTTGTAGCTAACATAAAAAATAAAGCAGACAAATCAGCCATAGATAGATAAACAGCTGTGGTCAACATGACAGAAGAACTGATTCTGCTACACTGATAAAATAGTTTCATGAGCAGTAAAAATGGCCAAAACACAGACTGCTACCTGAGGTCCGTGCGCTGCTACCAGAGGTCCGTGCGCTGCTACGTGAAGTCCGTTCGCAGTCTCTCAAGAGCTTCGGTCTGTGGCCGTCAGACTCTCCTCATGTGAATTCAAAAATGTGTTGACGTGTACATAAACGTTCGCCCAGCGTGGACTCTCGGTCATAACTTCCTCAAACTCTGTTTCACGTTGATTGTTATAAAGCATATTTTCTATCTTTAGCTTGCCTGACAACTGTTTAAAAGACTCTTTCACTTGTCTAATCATTCTTTTAATTAAGTTATAATTCCGTGTCTTATTACTTTTTGTAAAGCGTGTCTTACAACGTCCACTCTGTACTGGCTTTACAAGATTCTTGCTGTATTTAAGACTTCTTATCTCTCTCACGCTAAATCTCTGTTAAGACCCGCTGAATCTGTTCGCAGTGTTCTGGCTCTTACGTTTTGTATAGAACACTTGTCTGCTCACTGTCCCCGTGTCCATTTCTCGGGAGCAGCATCGACCAGGCTAGAGTAAAGGCGTGGTTGTTTGTATCCAGGAAACTGAGATCGCTAGACATTCTTTTGTTGAGGTGCTATCCGAATCAGCCAAGCGTAAAACTGTAACCAGCATTTTTCTGGAGCTAGGAAGGGAAAGACAGCCTGAGTGATGCTGACTACTTCAGGATGTGGTGTGCCTCCATGGCAAGGAAAACTTTGGGCACTAGCACCATCTACCTAACTGCCCTGTGACTTCAGCCCCTAAAGTTGTTATTAAAAGTAAAGGTAAAGGTAAAACGCCCGTGTCCGTGCCACTCAGGCGTGCAAGGGATACGGTGTTAGGACCTTATTACCAGTACCTTTAGGCACATGAAAATGTGATGTGATGAGCGTCACGCCTGGCCGCATTTATCTTCCCAGATTTCTCTGGTATCAATTTTTAGAGTCTGTATGGGCCTTTTTGGTGCGTACAGGAAAATATCCCACTTCTGGGACTTGAACCCGGCACCACCAGATTAGTAAACCGAGCGCCTAGCCACTCAGCTAACCAGGCCACCATCATTAAAAGTGAGTGGCAATATGTACTGACTGATAAAGCAAATAACTGCCATGTGTCTGCTTCGGTTGCATTCATACAGACACATAAGAATGGATGCTGTAGGAAAGTATCATCTGTATGCTCGAGATACAACATTAGGAAAGAAAGAGAGACGAGGCTGCTTATATGATGTGCAAGAAGTAAAACAAAAGTAAGAAATGGTCGTATACTAGTTAGATTAGTTACTACTAGCATGATCATGAATATGGCATTATTAATGTACATCAATACAACAACAATTTCATGAAATATGACCAAGTTAACCACGAATTCAATTATTTCACATAAATATCTACCACCAGCTACTTAAAGATTTTAACAAAATTTATATTTATAATAAAACTTACATAACATGATGGCCAAAATGTCAGAAGCAATGACTCTAAGATCTACAACCGTAAGAAAAATTTAACCCAGAAACTACAACCCACACCTACAAACCAGGGAAGATTTACGTTTTAGTCGGGTCGTACGCCCCAACCAGAAGGTAACTCTCCACAATATCCAGAAGATATCCTAACCCATTTATATTTATGTTTAAAATTAGTATGTCCAAATAAAAACAATTTAAACTATTTTTAACAACGACAACAACAGTAACAACAACAACAACAACAATATGAGCTTAAGAGTATGTCTCAGCTTAGTAAGAACGAATTCATCATCATCATCGTTAGGTGCCGTGCCGACTGGCGATGGCTATTATGCTTCTCCAGAGTACCCTATCCTTCATGCAGGCCATCAGCTCAGTTGGTGATCTCCTCTCACACCATCCCGTCAGACTGTCCAGTATCATTTCTCTTGGTCTTCCTCTTGATCTTCTTCCTTCTATTTTTCCTGTTGTTATAATATTTTCAATGCCCCCTCTTCTCATTGCATGTCCTATGAAAGTACATTGTCTCTCTCTCTCTCTCTCTTATCTTTTTGACAAGGTTTTTTGTCTCTCCAGCTGAACGAATTGTCATTTCTAAATATAAAACGAAACTTTTATCATGTAAATAAAACACATGCGCTTATTATATAAGACACTTATTTGTAACCTTACAGAACGCTGATACCATGAAGACCATAGTGATGCTCACCTTGCTTTCCCTCCTGGCTGCTCTGACAGTCGCTGGTGAGTAAACAGAAAGAAAGCAATTAACATTTTATACATTGTTCAGCTTTACTTTTCATCTACTTTCTTGTGAGTCATACCTTGCTTTTACATCGTAAAATATAACTACATTAGACATGAACTCACTGAAATCCTAGTAGTTCAGTTATGAAAAATAATACTTAACAAATAATAACGGAAACTATATCCGCGATACAACAATTACATCAAAATGGTGTAAAAAGGCTACATTACTACTACTGTATTTAAGAAAGAGCAAAAGGCATTCTTGCAATTTTAATAACTTAAACTTTTGCTTAGTTCAATTCAAAATGTGATTATCTTATCACAAATGTGAAACTTCAGAGCTCGTATGTGTCTTACCAAGGTCTTCAGTCTCCTGGTAGGACACAATCAGCTGAGATATCGCGTGTCCAGTAAGCTGAAGATGGGTGGAGGTGATGCATGCTTTGGAGAAGTGATAACACAGCATTTTTTTCCAGAACTGCCCTGCATATGAATGGAGAAGAAGACATGGATAGCCATCACAAAATCCCAATCCAGACAAACCGCTTTGGGGATGTCGACAAATTAAGGTGGACTTCTGTGCTTTTTTAGGAATGCACAACGTTAAAACTTCTGTGCTTTTTTAGGAATGCACAACGTTAAAACTTCTGTGCTTTTTTTTAGGAATGCACAACGTTAAAACTTCTGTGCTTTTTTTTAGGAATGCACATAGTCAAAACTTCTGTGCTTTATTTAGGAATGCACAACGTTAAAACTTCTGTGCTTTTTTAGGAATGCACAACGTTAAAACTTCTGTGCTTTCTAGAAATATCCGTTCTCCGGGCATTTTTTTTTCCTTTCATTTCTTTCCAAATTTGATAACTCTTTAGAAATAACAATTTAACTCGCAAGAATTTGTCAAATCCAACGACCTCGTCTGTTTATTTACTCGTAGACAATGCGGTCGTAACTGCAGGTCAAAGATGGGTGAACTTTAACACTTGGTAAAGTGAAATTCTATTAAATTTTGTATTGGTCGATGAGCTCCTCTCTCAGTCTCTTTATGAATTATACAGACAGAGACAAACAAGAACACAACATTGAGGAAACTTTCAGAAGCAGTAGAAAAGAGCTTCACTCTGGGCGAGGAGCATGCGCAAGAAGCAGTGATAAAGACATAAACAACTTCAAACACAAGTCCTGTGAGGCAGAGTAGCTAAGAAACATTTCAAGATTATATGTCACACGGGAGGTGGAAGTTCAAGTCCGGGATTGGGAGAAAATAAAGTAATAATAAACACCTTGCAGGAGTCTGTGAGTTAATCCACATTTTACAGGCGTCTGTGAGTCAATCCACATCTTACAGGCATCTATAAGTCAATCCACATCTTACAGGCGTCTGTGAGTCAATCCACACCTTACAGGCGTCTGTGAGTCAATCCACATCTTACAGGCGTCCGTGAGTCAGTCCACATCTTACAGGCGTCTGTGAGTCAATCCACATCCTACAGGCGTCTGTGAGTCAATCCACATCTTACAGGCGTCTGTGAGTCAATCCACACCTTACAGGCGTCTGTGAGTCAGTCCACACCTTACAGGCGTCTGTGAGTCAATCCACACCGTACAGGCGTCTGTGAGTCAATCCACATTTTACAGGCGTCTGTGAGTCAATCCACACCTTACAGGCGTCTGTGAGTCAATCCACATCTTACAGGCGTTTGTGAGTCAATCCACACCTTACAGGCGTCTGTGAGTCAATCCACACCGTACAGGCGTCTGTGAGTCAATCCACATTTTACAGGCGTCTGTGAGTCAATCCACACCTTACAGGCGTCTGTGAGTCAATCCACATCTTACAGGCGTTTGTGAGTCAATCCACACCTTACAGGCGTCTGTGAGTCAATCCACACCGTACGGGCGTCTGTGAGTCAGTCTATCCCTTTGAGTGCCAGGATTTTTAACGACCGACATTTTTTGTCGTGGGGGGGGGGGTTAAATACTTCCTCTGATGATATAAGGAGTTGTGTATTTGTTACGTTTCCTGTAATAGAGAGTTTCCTGCACACCCACTTATACAAGTGCAACGAGCTTGCTGATACTTGTTTTCATTAACTTTAGAGGACAAGACTGGTTGATATTTATTTTCATTAACTTTAGAGGAAAAAAGTGGCAGATATTTATTTTCATTAACTGTAGAGGACAAGACTGGTTGATATTTATTTTCATTAACTTTAGAGGAAAAGAGTGGTAGATATTTATTTTCATTAACTGTAGAGGACAAGACTGGTTGATATTTATTTTCATTAACTTTAGAGGAGAAGACTGGTTGATATTTATTTTCATTAACTTTAGAGGAGAAGAGTGGCAGATATTTATTTTCATTAACTTTAGAGGAGAAGAGTGGCAGATATTTATTTTCATTAACTGTAGAGGACAAGACTGGTTGATATTTATTTTCATTAACTTTAGAGGAGAAGAGTGGCAGATATTTATTTTCATTAACTGTAGAGGACAAGACTGGTTGATATTTATTTTCATTAACTTTAGAGGAGAAGAGTGGCTGATATTTATTTTCATTAACTTTAGAGGAGAAGAGTGGCTGATATTTATTTTCATTAACTTTAGAAGAGAAGAGTGGCTTGTACTTATTTTAATGTAATACTGTGTCATCAGCATATCTAATCTATGATATTTCATAACCTCCAATTTTTACGGCATTGTAATATTCTTTGTCTACACGATAACGTTGGTTATTGTCACCATTCTTTGATGGTAGGCAGATGATCTCAATGTAGGGACAATGGCTACGATCACTGACTAGTACAGTCACTCCCCGGAAGGAAAGCAATTGGATACTATCTTCTGGAAATATACCAAGAAACCAAAAGGTCTCTCAAGTACAGCGGGATATTTTCCAACGATGTTGTCCCGTGTGAGTTTTCCCCACTTGTCTCGAGTGCAGTCCTGGTCATCTGGCTGCTCTGGGTGAATCACTTGTGGGGCGGTTCTCAACAGGACACATACCTGTAGGGAGGTTCTCAACAGAGCTTACACATGTAGGGAGGTTCTCAACAGAGCACGCACATTTAGGGAGGTTCTCAACAGAGCACACACATGTAGGGAGGTTCTCAACAGAGTTCACACTTGTAGGGAGGTTCTCATCAGAGCACACACATGTAGGGAGGTTCTCAACAGAGCACACACATGTAGGGAGGTTATCAAAAGAGCACACATATTTAGGGAGGTTATCAACAGGACATACATGTAGGGAGGTTCTCAACAGAGCTCACACATGTAGGGTGGTTCTCAACAGGACACACATGTAAGGAGATTCTCAACATAGCACATACACACACACACGTAGGGAGGTTTCCAATAGAGCTTACACATGTAGGGAGGCTCTCAATAGGACACACACACATAGTAAGGAGGTTCTCAACAGAGCTAACACATGTAGGGAGGTTCTCAACAGGACACACAAACATAGTAGGGAAGTTCTCAATAGAGCTCACACATGTAGGGAGGTTCTCAACAGACATCACACATGTAGGGAGATTTTCAACAGAGCTCACACATGTAGGGAGATTTTCAACAGAGCTCACACATGTAGGGAGATTTTCAACAGAGCTCACACATGTAGGGAGGTTCTCAACAGACATCACACATATAGGGAAGTTCTCAACAGAGTACACAACTGTAGGGAAGTTCTCAACAGACCTCATACATGTAGGGAGGTTTTCACCAGAGCTCACACATGTAAGGAAGTTCTCAACAGAGCACATACACACACACACGTAGGGAGGTTCTCAACAGAGCTCACATATGTAGGGAGATTTTCAACAGAGCTCACACATGTAGGGAGGTTCCCAACAGACATCACACATATAGGGAAGTTCTCAACAGAGTACACAACTGTAGGGAAGTTATCAACAGACCTCATACATGTAGGGAGGTTTTCACCAGAGCTCACACATGTAAGGAAGTTCTCAACAGAGCACACACCTTTAGGGGAGTTCTCAACAGAGCACATACACACACACACGTAGGGAGGATGTCATTAGACCTTACACATGTAGGGAGGTTTTCAACAGAGCTCAGACATGTAGGGAGGTTCTCAACAGAGCTCAAACATGTAGGGAGGTTCTTAACAGAGCTCACACATGTATGGAGGTTCTCAACAGAGCTCATACACATCTAGGGAGGTTCACAACAGAGCTCATACACTTGTAGCGAGGTTATAAACAGAGTTCACACACATGTAGGGAGGTTCTCAACAGAGCTCACACATGTAGGGAGGTTCTCAACAGAGCTCACACATGTAGGGAGGTTCTCAACAGAGCTCACACATGTAGGGAGTTTCTCAACAGAGCTCACACATGTAGGGAGGTTCTCAACAGAGCACACATACACATGTTGGGAGGTTTTCAACAAAACTCACACATGTAGGGAGGTTCTCAACAGAGCACGTACATGTAGAGATGTTCTAACCAGAGCTCACACACGTAAGGAGATTTCCAACAGAGCTCACTCATGTAGGGAGGTTCTCAACAGAGCTCACACATGTAGGGAGGTTCTCAACAGAACACACACATGTAGGGAGGTTCTCAACAGAGCTCACACATGTAGTGAGGTTCTCAGCAGAGCAAACACATTTAGGGAGGTTTTCAAGAGTACTCACACATGTAGTTAGGTTCTCAACAGAGCTCACTCATGTAGGGAGGTTCTCAACAGAGCTCACACATGTAGGGAGGTTCCCAACAGAGCTCACTAATGTAGGGAGATTCTCAACAGAGCACACACATGTAGGAAGGTTCTCAACAGAGCTCACACATGTAGGGAGGTTCTCAACAGAGCACACACACGTGTAGGGAGGTTTTCAACAGAACTCACACATGTAGGGAGTTTCTCAACAGAGCACATACATGTAGAGATGTTCTAAGCAGAGCTCACACATGTAAGGAGATTTTCAACAGAGCTCACTCCTGTAGGGAGGTTCTCAACAGAGCTCACTCATATAGGGAGGTTCTCAACAGAATTCACACATGTAGGGAGGTTCTCAACAGAGCTCACATACGTAGGGAGGTTCTCAACAGAGCTCACAAATGTATGGAGGTTCTCAGCAGAGCACACACATGTAGGGAGGTTCTCAACAGAGCTCACATATGTAGGGAGGTTCTCAACAGAGCACACACATTTAGGGAGGTTTTCAACAGAACTCACACATGTAGGGAGTTTCTCAACAGACCTCACAGAGGTAGGGAGGTTCTCAACAGAGCTCACACATGTAGGGAAGTTCTCAACAGAGCACACACATGTAAGAAGGTTCTCATTAGAGTTCACACATGTTGGGAGGTTTTCAACAGAGCTCACACATGTAGGGAGATTCTCAACAGAGTTCATACATGTAAAGAGGTTCTCAACAGAGCTCACACATTTAGGGAGGTTCTCAACAGAGCTCACACTTGTAGGGAGGTTCTCAACAGGACAAAAACATGTAGGGAGGTTCTCAACAGAGCACACACATGTAGGGAAATTCTCAACAAAGCTCACACATGTAGGGAGGTTCTCAACAGAGCTCACATATGTAGGGAGGTTCTCAACAGAGCACACACATTTATTGAGGTTTTCAACAGAACTCACACAGGTAGGTAGGTTCTCAACAGAGCTCACATACGTAGGGAGGTTCTCAACAGAGCTCACACATGTATGGAGGTTCTCAACAGAGCTCACATATGTAATGAGGTTCTCAACAGAGCTCACACATGTATGGAGGTTCTCAACAGAGCTCACATATGTAGTGAGGTTCTCAGCAGAGCAAACACATTTAGGGAGGTTTTCAAGAGTACTCACACATGTAGTTAGGTTCTCAACAGAGCTCACTCATGTAGGGAGGTTCTCAACAGAGCACACACACACACACACACACATGTAAGGAGGTTCTAAACAGAGCTCACAGATTTAGGGAGTTTCTCAACAGAACTCACACACGTAGGGAGGTTCTCAACAAACCTCACATATGTAGGGATGTTCTCAACAGAGCTCGCACATGTAGGGAAGTTCTCAATAGAGCACACACATGTAAGAAGGTTCTCAACAGAGTTCACACATGTAGGGAGGTTCTCAACACAGCACATACGTGTAGTTGTCACAGAAAAACTAGATTCCACATATCAGTGCCAGGTCAGTTTATTCGCTCATCAA